>JANTPZ010152599.1:11621-22043 GCA_025593235.1 Vachellia pachyceras | reverse complement strand
TTCTACAATTAGTTATGAATTTTCAAAGTTGGTCCTAAAACCAGTGAATAGTAACTTTCAAAAACTTGAAAGTTTTCAAATTGAAACTTTTGGACCCTTTGATCATAATGAGGCTTCCTTTTGATTCTAATTCACTTTGTAATGAAGCTAAGGGGTAAGTTAAGGAGTGTCACACTTACCACTAGGCCAAAAGCTATAGCTGCTAGTCAGGGTGCAACTCTATTTCCTTAACCCACAGTAGAGCAAATGCCCAAGTGCCATGGTTCGACTATGACTTGGCCCCTTGGGCCTCTGTCATGGGACAATTGATGCCACACTTTGGCCAACAATTAAATGTTGATGCCTTATTTTGATGATAACAAAATGATTTCAAAGATTATAAAGCTTAAATTGTTATGATTAAGTATTCTTAGTGAAATACTCGAATTCTGTCAAGTTTGTATGGAAGTATTGAGGAATACTTGAGTTCTGTGTTTTAATACTCGAGTATCAATGTTTTCATAAGTTTAAAATCAATAATTTCAGGCAACACTTGAGTTTTTGTTTGAAGTGTTGATAATACTCGAGTTCTTGATTTCAATACTCGAGTATTGCAAGTTAAAAATGTTTCTGAAATTCAACACTCTAAGTGAGAACTCAAGTATTAAGATGAAGTGTAGCAAACACTCGAGTGATGATTTTGAATACTCGAGTATTGGTGTTAAAATATGTTATGGCAGAATACTTTCATATGAAACTCGAGTATTAGTGTTGAAGTATTGGCAACACTCAAGTATTGTGTTGCAATACTCGAGTATCGGGTTTTGTTTTCAAAAGAATACTCTACACTTGAAGCAGAATACTCGAGTTACAAATGGGAGTATTGACAACACTCAAGTATTGAGTTTGAATACTCGAGTATTGAGTCAAAATACTTAAACTTGAAGTAGAACACTCATGTTGTGGAGGAAGTGTTGACAACACTCGAGTGCTTGTTCTCAACACTCGAGCATCGGGCAAAAGTTTTCAAAAGAAAGACAACACTTCAAGCACAACACTGGAGTATTAGATGAAAGTCAACACTCGAGTATTGACTTTTGAATACTCGAGTATCGAGCTCCATTTTCTCAAAAACTCAACACTTCCATCTAAACAATCGAGTAATGGCAGACAAGTGATAACACTCGAGTATTATGTTTTCAACACTCGAGTATTGTGATATTTCAAATGATTTCACTTCAAGTTTTCTTCTGAATACTCGAGTATCAACTGAAAGTATTTCTAACACTCGAGCATAATAATTTCAACACTCGAGTATTCACACTAAATTTCAAAATCTTCTGCAATACTCTCAGATAACACTCGAGCAACTTCAAAAGTGTTTGTAAAACTCAAGCATTGATAGAAAACACTCGAGTATCATTTCATAAAATTCAAAATGCTTGTCTAACACTCGAGTATTATGATCAAGCACTCGAGTATTGTTTCTCAAAGGCTACTTTCTCTCTCTGATAGCTTTTCACCTGCTCTGCATCTTTCATTATTCGTGTCTAACAACGTTTGAACTTTACCTACTCTCATAAATGCAGAAGTCCAGGATCATAGAAAGAGAAAGTTGCTGTACTCACAGACAGATTGCATGATTCTGATCTTCGTCATCCACGCTACTCAGAAGCATTTATTACAGCATTAATGGCGAAGACGAAGAGTTGGTTGATGAGAGTAACGGACATTAAACTCTATCTAACGGCAACTTCATTCCTCTTATATATAAAAGCCCCAAGCATTCATTACAAAGACAATGATTATCTTTACGAGCATTAAAGTCATTCATCTGTCTCTCTGTGATTTATTAAATTCTTATATTGAACTTCATTGATTGCTATCTGCTCTTCAAGAGAGTTTCTTTCAGCAATTTCTTCTGAAAATCTGTGAGATAATTCAAGGTTGGGACCTTGAATTTATTGGGTTGTAATTTGGTCATAAAACAAAAGAAAAACAGAGAGTGTGAGACTCTGTTTCATTACGTATTGTAAGGGGGAGTGTGAATCTCTATTGTAGAGGCTGGTGTGCCTGATTTATTGAGATTAATGGATTACAAAGCTCAGAGGTGCTCTAAGGACTGGACGTAGGTCAAAAGGGCCGAAACAGGATAAATCCCCTTGTTCATCTTTCCTTTCATCTCTCGGTGACATTGCTATCATTTTGATTTTAATTTCAAAATTTTTAATCTGACCAATTCACCCCCTCTCTTGGTCCTATCCTACACTAACAGCTATAACATTGTATATGCTACATATATAGAAGACCCATCTGTTCTTTAGAACAATTTAAAATAAATGCATAACCATCAGAAGTTGGTTATCCTCCTGAAAGCCCATTATGAATGGATACATTTACATTTATAAAGTTTGATATGTTGGGTTAATAATGGATTTTCCCAATAAGCTCGACTCTATTCCCAGAAGTGAATATTGTGAAACATAATAATTATGATAATCGAGAAAGGGGATATGACCACAGTCATCAGTGTTGGTGTGGTCAGAATTGCATTGGTTCTAATTCCCACATAAAGTGGAGAAAAACTGATAAGAACCACAAAAAGGGCAACATGTGGGCATACTTAATAAAGTGGGTGTGCATTAAATGCTCCGATAGAGCTAATATTATATGTTGCTGAAAGGAACAAAATTATGCTTTGAAAATGCACTCTATTCTACCCAATTTATAAGAAACTTATAAAGTTTCATGATATTTTCAGAAATGGAAATAAAATTTATTGTATGGCCAGATGTCATATATTTCCCATACCTTATAATATAGCCAGAAGCTATATTTATTGTTATACTTACAACACTATAAATTATATATGTGTGTGTGTGTGTATAATTAATTATATATATGTGATTGATAACTTTATTTACGTTATTGTTGTTTTATTTATATATATATATTTTTACATTTAAAGTTCTTCCATTTTACCTTTGACTTTGTATACAAGCAAAGTTGAAAGCATATGGCAGTAAACGAGAAGTTTACTGATGAATTTGATATTTGACATACAATAGTAAACCAGCAGTTACTGATGAATTTGGTATATGTCATGGGATAGTAAACCAGAAGTTTACTAATTAATACAAGCCTGTAGTTTAATGAGATAAACCAGAAGTTTATCAATGAATTCAATGTTTGGCATGACCGATTAGACCATCCCGATTCAATGATTATGCGAGAAATGATTGAAAATAAATGTAGTTATACCATGAAGTGTATATAGATACCACTGTTTTTCATATGCTGCATGTTCCAAGGGGAAGATATTATTCGCTCTCATAAAGTTAAATACAATATGAGCCTCTCACATTTTTAAAAATGGATACAGGAATATATTTGTGGGGCGATAAACCCACATGGTGAACCATTTAGTTACCAAACGGTTTTAATTAATGCATCAACTAGATGGTCTCATGGTTATTTGTTATCTTCTTGCAACCTAAAGTTTGCAAGATCATTTGCTCAATGAATATGGTTAAGAGCGTATTATCCTGATTATCCGATTAAGAAACATTATCTTGATAGTGATAATGAGTTTACCTCACTAGCCTTAATGAGGATTGCACGTCCCTTGGAATTGATTTATGAATAATTATTACATACACAAAATGGACTAGCAGAATGAATGATTAAATGATTGCAACCTTATTACATGAGATATAATCTCTCATATTATGCTTTGGGACTAGCCATTTTGCAGTCAGCGTTATTAATTCGTATGAGGCCAACAAATTATCGAAAGTTTTCTCCCTTGTAAAGGTTTTTGGTTAAAGACCTAATATTGCTTAACTTTGGGTATGTAATATATGTGCATGTAAAACCCAGTGCATATATGCTGGTTATAAATTTTATGGCATGGTTTGCCGAGTGTCAATTGATGAATTACTTTCACCAGCATTAGGGGGAGAAAATAAGCAGTTGGGTAAAGAGTTTAGTTGGAATGAATTATCACTGGCTCATTGTTATCCTTGTATTGAAATGATGTGAACTGAAAATTTAAAAGATAATTCATTCATAGAATTCAGCTATAAAATGCCTGAAGCATTTATTGATCGAGAGAAAGTGATAGGGTCACATATCCCAACTGTTAATGCTCATATAAGAATATGTGTCCATGAAGGACAATCTATCATGAACAAATTTAAAACACGCATGAAGCGTGAAAAGCCCATCGATTCAAAAAATAACAAAATCCTCAACAATAAAAAGGGGAGCTAAGAATATAGATGGTCAGTTGATGATGATCAAAAATATTTCATTGCTTCAGAAGAGCTAACTCTTGAAGAGTTATTTTCTCTAGAAGATATTATTATAGTCCCAAAAGAGACTCAGGTACCTGACACATTTGAAAATAATGAGATATCAATGAATTGTGGAATTCGATGGGAAGGAAATAAAGTCAACATTGACAACACATTATAAAATAGCATGCAATATAATGAATGATAAGGATCATGAGCCGGTGCATTGTTAAGTGCCAATAAAGAAAGGATTGGCCATACGGATGTAAGCCATTATGTATGAAAGAGAAATGGAAAAGGCAAAATAAGGTATATGGTACATATTTTAATTTTATATTTTACACAACTATCTGGTATATGTTGTGAAAGAATACATTTATTAGTAGTGAATATGAATGTTTTTCATTATTTGATTAACCATACAACCAATAAAGGGCTTGAATTATGACACATAAATGTTATGGCTATACTTTCATATGACACACTCGGCAGTATCATTTATATTAAGGTTCCTAAAGAACCCGTGATGCCAGAAGCATCAAATGCAAGTTATTGAGAATAATATTGACTTGAGCTAAACAAGTCTTGATATGACTTGAAGCATAGAAGTGCATTTTAAAAACTCCTGAAGAGCTCTAAAATGGCAAATGATTGCTTATAGGTTGATAAAAGTCCTGTTATACCTCGTGAAATTAACAAAGAGGGAGATGAAGAACTACTTGATCCGGAAGTACCATAATTAAGTGCTTTTGGGGCCCTAATGTATCCATGTTAATTTCACAAGTCATGATATACTATTTATTATTAATCTACTGCCAAATATAGTTCTTCAATATCATGAATACATTAAAATAGAGTGATATATATTATTCGAGGTATTATGAATGAGGTCATTATAATCAGATGCATGGTTTTTTATCATATCCACATAAAGGCAAATCTCAGACAGGATATTTATTTACTTGGAGGGGAGCAGCTATATCTTGGCGTTCGTTAAAACAGAATTTATCGGCTACATCATCAAATCATGCAGAAATAATTGCAGTTCACGATATCTGTTTACAAAATTGCTACCAACTAAAACATTAGAGAAGTTGGTATATGCTATTGGAATGCGAAGGCTCAAAGACATAAAGTGATGTCGTCATCAGAGGGAGACAATATTGTGTACTCTTTTTTCCTTCACTGGGTTTTTGTCCAAGTGGATTTTTCCTAGTAAGATTTTTAATGAGGCATAATGTTTGTCTAAAAAATCCAAAGGGGAGTGTTATAAAATATAATATATATTGTGGATGTTCTTAGAATTCATGTATTTTTATTTATGAATATATTGTAATCAAGATAGATCCAGATCCAATTTATTCTAAAATCAGTTATGATTATTAGGAGATATTAGTAATTAGGGCATTTAATTATGTGTCTCCCACATTGCCTATAAATACCCCTATCTAGTTATGAAGAATACAATCTGATACCATTTTCTTCTTTTCTCTCAATCTCTTCTACTTTTCTTTTCTACTCCCAAATTCCCTTATTTCATAACAATTATGAGGTTCTAAATAAAGAATTTATTTAAAGAATGGTCCCATTGATCAAAATATTTATCAAGAGGTCTCATTGACAACATGAGGTGTTGTCAACACAGCGTATAGTGTTGGCAATATATATGACCTCATGTTGTCAATGACACCTCTTGATAAATATTTTGATCAATGGAATCATTCCTTAAATAAATTGCTTATTTGGGACCAGTGACTAAATTTTCCAATTTTTTATGGCTAATGACATTATGTTTGTCTTTATTTCTTTATAAACTTATGGTTATACTATAATGGTTGTGAGCGTATAAATAGAGGTAATGTACAATACATTGAAAAATACAATAAAATGAAATAGAGCTCCTCTTTGTTCTATTCTTCAACTTTTTCTCATATTCTCCATTCCTCTGTCCCAATCTCTTGTATATTCTATTATTTCGATAAGAATATTTATTATTTTGTTATATTTTTGTCATCTTTTGTCTGAAATATTATTTTTTATTTATTTAAGATCAAACATCTATCTATCTGCCAATCTATTTATTATGATAGGCGTGTTTGGGAGAGAAAGGAATTCTGTTGGGAGAAAGGAGTTTACGGATTTCTATATGATTTTGCGGATTTTAAAATGATTTTTATGGATTTCGAGATAGTTTTTTACGGATTTTGAGATGATTTTATCTCAACTTACATGTATCGTTTTGATAACGGAGTTCCCAAACAAGCCACATGTCCATCCTCCTAACATCAAACGATAACGTGGGCAACACTTCTTTATTTGGATAGAACGAAATGAGAAAGAAAAGGGGCGTGGGAGGATTTAAGAAATTATGGAGAATTAAGAAAGCGACAGTTTTCTATTTTTTAAGATTTTCTTAAAAAAAACAAAGAAACGACTTCAATGATTGATGACATGGCTTTTTCATTAGTTAAAAATCTCTCTGTTTTTGTATTTATGGCAACTTACATGTCACATTATAGGATTTGGCATGTACCTAAAATCCTTCGAGGTACCCACAGGATCACATTATACCACAAAGTCACAATAGGGGGAGGACGTACAGAACCCAAGACGAGAGAAATCAATACAAGTTACTCTTCTAGAAAACCAACTAATAACCCATAACCTATTATAAAATTAAAGAGAAAAGAGCAAAGAGAATCTAAAGAGTAAGAAACAACAGTTCTTTCTTACTATATGAAGTATATAGTACATAAAAGATGCCTTATATTTATATACGCCTTATATTTATATATATAATTGATAAATCAATTTTATAATTCTTAAAAAATAATAGATGGATAAAAAATAACGGGATTTATAGGGATATATGGACATTCATATAATATTTATAATTATCATCTTTGGAAGTCCAGAACTAAACATTAATTAAGACATCATCTCAAAATGAACGTTAGAAGGCCAAAATGCTGCCAATGTAAGAAGTGCGTAGGCGGACATGTTGATGGCCATGCATGCATGGATTAAAGTATTCAGCCTCATTTGTTGGCTCACATGGAAAAACATATGCAAGAGAGTTACAGAGGGAGTCTCTGCGCTAAGGCAAAGGAGATGACACATGAAATTGGATCCGTTTGGGAATGCGGTAGAGAAGTACTTTTACACAAGTTGAGATAAATATGTGGTGGAGATTATCTCGTTTTACATAAAAATATTGTTGAATATGCGTTTGATTTTTCCAAACATTATCACAAACAAGCCAATTATCTTTTAGCTGATGGAGTCCAAACCCTTTGGCTCCTTCAATAATCAAATTTTCAAATTGAATGAAAGGGAAGCAGATAGATGGAGGAGGCCACCGCCAAAGGGTTATATTCAATTAGACATTGATGGCTCAGTCAAACAACCAAAAAATGGTTGTATGTTGCAAATTGGTTAGAGATTCTCATGGGAATTGGATATTGTGGGATTGACTTGCTTCTGTCACTATAGCAGAAATACATGACTTGCCAACAAGTCACTGCAACATTACTTGCATGTACAGATTCTCCAGAGGCTTACCAACTGATAATGAAGGATGGAGGGCATAACAACCACTTGGGGTCAGAGATAAACAAAGTTACTGATATGATCTGGTCGAATTGGGACCTTGAGCCCTGGCATGCACCACATGACTTTAATATGCCTGTTTGAGAACGCGGTAGAGAAGTATTTTTATGCAAGCTGAGGTAAATATATGGAGGAGATTATCTCGTTTTATACAAAAACACTGTTGAACATTCGTTTGACTTTTGAAAACGTTGTTCTCAATAAGCCCAATGTCTTTCATGTAACTTCCAAGTAACTCTTAGCGTTTTATTTTTTTAAAAAAAATCATTTCCAAATTTTCACGAGTAAAAACTAAAAAATGAAAAAAAATTGCATTTTAGTTTTTAAAAACAAGTTTATGTTTTTTTGTTTTTACAGCTTGTTGAAGACAAAATAGTAGAGAAGTTTTTTTTTTGTTTCTTATTTTTTGAGAAACTATTTTTTAAATCGGAATAAACATATCCTTTTGTTTTTTCTCTTAAACCTCTGTTGAGGGAAAATCAATAGCAGATGAATGTGATACTGGTGAGTGCATTTAAGACAGAGCATGATCATAAATAGCAAACAATAGTGCAAGTCAATAGTTTAAACCGAATAAAAAAAGAGTTATTATAATTTTTTATCTCTTAAATTTACTCTGTTAATTTTGATCTCTTAAATTTCATTTTGTGTAGAACAATTATTCTTATAATTTAATAAAATCTTGAACTATGTTACCATTGAATGATTAAAATCAAAATAAATGTAAATTTGAGACCAAAGGTTATTTTAACCTAAAAATAAATAATTTTGTTTATTATTCATGAAAATGTCAACTATCACATAAAGATTCAAACCCTACTTTCTGCTGAGATATTTGGAGTATTGCATAGATTAAGGACTTGTTTGGAAACTCTTTTCAGAATAGCTTTTACAGATTCTGAGGCAAAACCTAGGTTTTGGAAAATAAATTTTTGGAAAATAGCTTTTACAGATTCCGAGGCAAAACCTAGGTTTCGAAAAGTGATTTATGTTTGGGAAGTTATTATGTGTGTTTGGGAACTCCATTAGGAGGAAGGAGTTTACGGATTTCTAGATGGTTTTACGGATTTCAAGATGGTTTTTATGAATTTTGAGATGGTTTTTACGGATTTTGGGAACGAAGTTCCCAAACAAGCACATTAGCTTTTATGGATTCCAAGGCAAAAAAGTGGGTAGGAAAGATGAAAGAGAAAGAATGAAAAGTAGAAAAAAGGAAAGAGAAAGAAAGAAAAAGTAGGAAAGAGAAAAAAGAAAAAAAGTAGGAAAGAGGAAAGAGGAAAAAGTAGAAAAGGTATAAAAGAGAAAACTTAGGTTTCAAACTGAGGTTTTGTAACCAAAATAGCTTTTTAGAAGAATGTTTGTACTTGGATAAAACATATGTTTTGAGTCAAAACCTAGGTTTTGAAACCAGCTTCCAAACAAGCCCTAAATACAAGTACCAGTCAATTTTTTTTATGAAAGTTGATGCAACTAGATATATTACTTTAAATATTGATTTTTATCGTTTTTTCAACCAATTCAATTAATTTATAAACTAATATATATTATAATGATATATATATAAATAATTGTTTTGAGTTGTGTGATTAAGAATAGATCTAGTGAATTGTGTGTTTTGGAATCCGTTGAAAGAAATGACTTTACGGATTACGAGAAGAATTTACGGAATCTAAGAAAAATTTACGAATTTCAAGATTTTTTTATGAATTTTGATATATTTTTTACGAATTTCAAAATATCTTTTATCTTGACTTACATGTACGGTTGGAGAAAGATTTCATAAAAATGCACGGAGAGCAAAGTACATTCCCACCGACGTTACAGGCTTGTTTGGGCAGGCCGTTTGTGTCACGTCCTTGTCTCTTTTTTTTAAAAAAATATGAAAGCTGCCACACTTTGCGTGTGGCAGCATTACTGCTGCAGGAGGCGTTTGGCAGCATTGCTACTGCAGGAGGCATGTAGCAGTGGACTTGAGCAGTGCAGTAGTTTTAAAAAAAGAATCAAATCAAATCAAAAATCAGAGAAGAGACAGAGCAGTTGGCATGAAAAAAAAGGGATTTGGTCAAAGTTGGAACCATGGAGCAGCGGGATCAGCTTTTGTTGTAAAAAAAATAATAATGATAAACTCATGCTGCTCGGCTGGAAGGTTGAGGGGGTATTATAAATGCCTCCTCCCCACATCAATCCTCTCACACACATGTTCACTCCACACACACGTCCTATCTTCCATCAGTTGAGAGAGTGTCCGACGAGAGAGGGAGTGTGGGAGAGAGGGAGAGGCATCTGGAGGGGCTATTTTTTCTAGTCTAAAGTCCTACCTCTGGGATTATTTAGACCGTTCATAGGAGCTTGGTGTTGGGCAAGATTTTTACCTTGGGTAGTATTTTATTGCTTGGCGAGAGGTAACCACTTTCTCTCTTTGTGCATGCTTGTAACATGTTTGTGAGTGATTTTGAATATTTAAAATAGTGAAAAGTGCCTTTGATATTTAAGTTGCATAACAAAATTATATTGTTAATGAAATTGTCTTGTGGGACCT
>JANTPZ010152599.1:0-10894 GCA_025593235.1 Vachellia pachyceras | reverse complement strand
GAGGGGGTATTATAAATGCCTCCTCCCCACATCAATCCTCTCACACACATGTTCACTCCACACACACGTCCTATCTTCCATCAGTTGAGAGAGTGTCCGACGAGAGAGGGAGTGTGGGAGAGAGGGAGAGGCATCTGGAGGGGCTATTTTTTCTAGTCTAAAGTCCTACCTCTGGGATTATTTAGACCGTTCATAGGAGCTTGGTGTTGGGCAAGATTTTTACCTTGGGTAGTATTTTATTGCTTGGCGAGAGGTAACCACTTTCCTCTCTTTGTGCATGCTTGTAACATGTTTGTGAGTGATTTTGAATATTTAAAATAGTGAAAAGTGCCTTTGATATTTAAGTTGCATAACAAAAATATATTGTTAATGAAATTGTCTTGTGGGACCTATTTTCGTTATGAAATAAAAAGGTGATTTATTTATATTGTTTTATGATATTGCAAATGTTACATCGAGAACCTGTGATATTGATCATGATACATGATAGATTTATTATTGATTGATGATATGAAAGGGAGTGGTGGATGTTGATTTGATGGGAGATTATTCTAGAGGAAATAAGGGGGTGATTTTCTTGTACAAAAAGAGGAAATAAGGTGGTGGGCTACCAGGTGTACGCTGGTTAGTCCTTTGGCCCAATTGTATTTGATAGGGCAATGACACCCCTCTATTATAGTAAAGGGGGAACCCATGGTCCGTTCTTGTGCGCTGTGGATTTTGGCCGGTCCATATCACTTGATCGGAGAGCTCGATATTTGTACTACCAGTTGCACGGGACAGTACTAGCCCATGGGTTCAGTCAGAGGAAATAAGGTTGGGGGAGGTATAAGGGAGATCAGAGAAATAAATCTTGTGCATTGATTTGCGTGCAATTTTATTATGAGATAAGCATGAGTTTATGATGTCATAAATTGATAAATATGTACGCTTATTTATAAACTGATTAAGTGACATTTTGTTATGTTATTATATTTATTGTGAATATCCCACTTGACACCTCATGGGCACTTACTCGTATGCCCAATGAGATGGAATTGCTGGTTGCTGAGACGTTTGTCTCATCCTGTTGCTTTAACATTTTTCCAGGTGTTAGTTCCCGTGCTGGTCCTTCAGGGAAGACTCCGGAAGCTTGAACTACTTTCATTACAAGTAGTGCTTCATTTCTTTTTGGATTATGTTGTATTATTATATATTGCCACGTTAGGGCTCATCATGCATATGTTGACTTATTTTGACTGATTGTAGAATTATTTTGACCGTTTGACCTAGTGATGGTATACGTTTGGTTTGAACCTCTGTGGTCTAACGCCCGATTGCGGTTTCGATATTGACTAGTCAAAGAAATTTTCAATCAAATATTTTGTTATTGGCGTTTTAAGAAAAGGATTTTACACAGTTTTTAATTAGGATTCCTTAAATCATGTTGTTTTTCAAAATTCAAATATTTTCACAAAAAAAGAGGACATATTTTTTCAACGAGTTTGGTGCTAAATGAATTAAACATTTAACTCTCTTAGAATTGAAAGGAAACATCCACTGTGACTCAGTGTTTAATTTGGATTCCGTAAATCATTGTGTTTTTAAAATACAAATCTTTTCACAAAAAAAGAGGATATATTTTTCCAACAAGATTGGTGTTAAAGGAATTAAACATTTAACTCTCTTAGAATTGAATGGAAACATCCACTGTGACCCAGTTTTTGATTAGGATTCCTTAAATCATTGTGTTTTTCATAATTCAAATCTTTTCACAAACAAAGAAGAAATTTTTTTTAATCGAGATTGGTTCTAAAGGAATTAAACATTTAACTCTCATAGAATTGAACGGAAACATCCACTGTGACTCAGTTTTTAATTAGGAATCCTTAAATCATTGTGTTTTCAAAATTGAAATCTTTTCACAATAAATGAGGTATTTTTCCACAAGATTGGTGTTAAAGGAATTAAACATTTAACTCTCTTAGAATTAAAGGGAAACATCCGTTATGAGTCAGTTTTTAATTAGAAAACCTTAAATCTTGTTGGTTTTCAAAATTCAAATATTTTCACAAAAAACGGAGACATATTTTTGCCATAAGGTTCGTGTTAAAGGAATTAAACATTTAACTCTCTTAAAATTGAACGTAAACATCCACGGTGACTCAGTTTTTAATTACGATTCCTTAAATTGTGTTGTTTTTTTTCAAAATTCAGATATTTTCACATAAAAAAGTGCTCATATTTTTTTAACAAGATTAGTGTTTAAGGAATTAACTATTTAACTCTCTTAGATTTGAATGGAAACATCAACTGCGACTCAGTTTTTAATTAGGATTCCTTAAATCGTATTTTTTTTAAAAATTCAAATATTGTCACATAAAAAAGGGCCCATATTTTTTTTAACAAGATTAGTGTTTAAGGAATTAAACATTTAACTCTCTTTTATTTGAATGGAAACATCCACATTCACTTAGTTTAGAATTAGGATTCCTTAAATCGTGTTATTTTTTCAAAACTCAAATATTTTCACATAAAAGAGGGGCACATATTTTTTTCAACAAGATTAGTGTTTAAGGAATTAAACATTTATCTCTCTAAGATTTGAATGAAAACATCCAATATGACTCAGTTTTTAAATAGGATTCCTTAAATCGTGTTGTTTTATCAAAATTCAAATATGTTCACATAAAAAAGGGCCCATTTTTTTAAAAAATATTAGTGTTTAAGGAATTAAACATTTAACTCTATTAGAATTGAATGGAAACATCTACTATGACTGATTTTTTAAATAGGATTATTTAAATTGTATTATTTTTTTCAAAAAGTCAAATATTTTAATATAAAAAAGTGCCCATATTTTTTGACAAGATTAGTTTTTAAGGAATTAAACATTTAACTCTATTAAAATTGAATGAAAAATCCACTGTGACTCATTTTTTAAATAGGATTATTTAAATCGTGTTGTTTTTTTAAAAAGTCAAATATTTCAACATAAAAAAGTGCCCATATTTTTTCGACAAGATTAGTGTTTAAGGAATTAAACAGTTAACTCTCTTAGATTTGAATGGAAACATCCATGGTGACTCAGTTTTTAATTACGATTCCTTAAATTGTGTTGTTTTTTTTCAAAATTCAGATATTTTTACATAAAAAAGTGCTCATATTTTTTAACAAGATTAGTGTTTAAGGAATTAAACATTTAACTCTATTCGATTTGAATGGAAACATCCACTGTGACATATTTTTAATTAGGATTTCTTAAATCGTGCTATTTTTTTTCAAAATTCAAAGATTTCAATATAAAAAATGGCCCATATTTTTTCAACAAAATTAGTGTTTAAGGAATTAAAGATTTAACTCTCTTAGATTTGAATGGAAACATCCACTGTGACTCAATTTAGAATTATGATTCCTTAAACAGTGTTGTTGTTTTTTTTCAAATTTCAAATATTTTCACAAAAAAAAGTGCCCATATTTTTTTAACAAGATTAGTGTTTAAAGAATTGAACATTTAACTCTCTTTGATTTGTTAGAAAAGGATTTGACCAAGAGGGGGTGAATTGGTCTAATATAAAAATCTGGCACTTTAAAATTCACAGAAATAAAAGAGCAAAGTCACCGAGAGAAGAAGAAATACGAACACAGAGATTTATACTGGTTTGGTCTCCTTGACTTACGTCCTGTCCTCAGAGCACCCCTGAGAATTGCAAATCCACTATCAACAAATGAACAAGGCTCCACAAGCCTGTATAATCAGTGAATTCACTCCCCCTTTCACTTCTTACTAAAATAGAGTCACACACTCTCTGTTTCTAGCTCACTTTCAGCCTAGTTTACTCAAGATCCTGTGCTTCCACCTTTTGCTCAAGTACTGACTTATAGTATTAAGCCAAATGCCAAATTTTGATTGAATGCTCGAGTGTTCTTCCAGTTGTGCTCGAGTATTCCATCTTTTACTCCAAAAATTTGAATTAATGCTGAGTGTTCATGCTTTTAGTGCTGCAAGTATTCATTCAAGATACCTTCAAAACTTTGATAAAACACTCCGAAGCTTAAGTTAGAATAGTTAATCATCAAAACAATTTTAAATCAACATTAAACAATTTTTACTTACAACTCATTGGGATTTACCATTCCCAATCCTCTTCTAATATTTAAAAATTGTTCTTTGGCCAATGGTTTTGTAAAAATATCAGCCACTTGAAGATGAGTTGGAATGAATTCAACCTTGATATCCTTCTTTTGCACATGATCCCTGATGAAATGATGTTTAATGTCAATGTGCTTGGTTCTTGAGTGATGTATAGGATTCTTGGTGAGATTGAAGATGCTGGTGTTGTCACAGTAAATTGAAATTTCAATGAACATCATTCCTAAATCCTGAAGTTGATGCTTCATCCATAAGACTTGAGCACAACAGCTTGCAGCAGCAATATATTCAACTTATGTAGATGATAATGACACAGTTAATTGCTTTTTGCTGAACCAAGAAACTAAGGCACCCCCAAGGAATTGACATTGACCACTTGTGCTTTTCCTATCAGTTTTGTAGCCAGCATGATCTGAATCTGAATATGCAATCAATTGATCATTTGCTCCTTTTGGATACCAAATTTCAAGATCAATTCTTCCAGCAAGATATCTGAAAATTATTTTCCTATTTTCAGCATGAGATTCTTTTGGAGCATATTGATATTTTGCACACATTCCAACGCTAAATTGGATGTCTGGCCTACTTGCTGTGAGATAAAGGAGGGATCCAATCATTCCTCTGTATCTTTTAATAGCATAGTCCTTTCCACTGATATCTGCATCAAGGAGTGCTGTTGAACTCATAGGAGTATTAGCACTTTGGCATTGATCCATTCCAAACTTCTTTAGTAGCTCTCTAAGATATTTAGTATGATTTATGAATATTCCATTCTTTCTTTGCTTGATTTGAAGACCAAGAAAGAAATTCAATTCTCCCATCATGGACATTTCAAATTCAGCCTGCATCGTCTTAGCAAATTCTTGGCAAAGATCATTGTTAGTAGCACCAAAAATAATGCCATCAACATAAATCTGTACAACTAATATATTTGATTTTGAATGTTTAATGAATAGTGTTGTATCAACTTTTCCCCTAATAAAATCTTTGTTGATTAAGAAACTACTTAATCTTTTATACCAAGATCTTTGAGCTTGCTTCAAACCATAAAGAGTTTTCTTTAATTTATAAACATAGTTTGGTTTAGAAATATCTTCAAAACCTGTAGGTTGTTCAACAAAAACTTCCTCCATGATAAAACCATTCAAGAGAGCACTTTTAACATCCATTTGAAATAATTTGAAATCCATTAAACAAGCAAAGGCTAGTAACATACGTATAGCTTCTAACTTTGCCACAGGAGCATAGGTTTCATCATAATCAATGCCTTCTTCTTGATTATATCCTTTTGCAACCAACCTTGCTTTGTTTCTAACAATGATTCCTAATTCATCAAGTTTGTTCCTAAACACCCATTTTGAACCAATGACTGGATGATCCTTGGGTCTAGGTACTAAATCCCAAACTTGATTCCTTTTAAATTGATTTAGTTCTTCTTCCATAGCAATTATCCAATCATTGTTAGTCAACTCTTCCTCAACATTCTTAGGCTCTATTTGAGATATGAAAGCTAAAAATTGAGCCTCATTAATAATTCTTTTTCAGGTACGTACACCTTCACTCACCTCTCCAATCACTTGATTGATGGGATGATTGCGAATGTACTTCCAAGCTCTTGGTTGAGGAGATTGAGGATGTTCATCTGATTGTTCATTTTCAAAAACTTGAGATGGCTGACAATCAGTTGAAGTATCCTTATTTGGATTTTGAAAACCTTTTGAAACAATAATTTCTTCATCAACATCAAATTTTGCAGAAGGATTAGTTTCAACAAACACTGCATGCATAGATTCTTCTACCACACAAGTTCTTTTGTTAAAGACCCTATAAGCTCTACTCCTATTTGAGTAACCAAGAAATAAACCTTCATCAGACTTGGGATCAAACTTACCAAGATTATCTTTACCATTGTTATGAATGAAGCATTTGCTACCAAAGACATGAAGGTGAGACAGATTTGGTTTCCTTCCCTTGAACAGCTCATATGGTGTCTTTCCAAGTGTTGGCCTTATGTATGCTCTATTTGAGATATAGCAAGCTGTGCTTAGAGCATCTGCCTAGAAAACTTGTGACACCTGCTTCTCTGTCATTACTACTCATGCCATATCAGCAAGCACTCTAATCTTTCTCTCTACTACTCCATTTTGTTGAGGAGTTCTTGGTGCTGAGAAATTGTGATCAATTCCTTCACTTTCACAACATACTGCAAAGTCTCCATTTTCAAATTCTCCTCCATGATCTATTCTAATGGAAACAATAGACACACCTTCTCATTTTGGACCTTTTTGGCAATAACAGAGAATAATTCATATGTTTCACTTTTAGAGGCTAAAAATATGGTCCATGTGAATCTAGAAAAATTATCAACAATCACTAGAGTATATAAATTTCCTCCTAAGCTTTTTACTCTAGCTGGAGCCATCAAATCCATATGAAGTAGTTCAAGGGGTCTTTTTGAAGAAAGCTCAGTTTTTGATTTAAAAGATGATTTGGTTTGCTTTCCCAACTGAAAAGCATCATGCACCAAGTCATTTTTGAATTTAAGCTTTGGAAGTCCTTGAACTAATTCATTTTTGATTAATTTGTCAAGTTGATGCATGTTTACATGAGCCAATCGTTTATGCCACAAATTGGTTTCATCAGCTTGACTAATTAAGCATGAGTTAGAAAAATTCTTTTCTAATTCAATGGTGTAACAGTAACCATCTCTAGGAGCTCTGAGTTGAATTTTCAGCTTCTCTTTATCAATGGGGAAATCTTTCTTATTGATGATGAAGTATTCTTCAGAGTCAAATATTACCCAATTGCCTCTGTCTGTGCTCTGACTAACACTAAGAAGATTGTGATAGAGACCTTCTACATGATATACATCTTTTACATAAGCTCCATTTGAATTAGCAATTTCTCCAACTCCTGTGATCTTTCCTAATTGGTTTCCTCCAAAACTTACTTTGTCTCCATCTTTGGCTTTCAAGCTTATGAATTTGCTCTTCTCCCCTGTCATGTGTCTTGAGCATCCACTGTCAATGTACCATTTGTTTGCTTTGGATGCTTTAAGACATATCTACAAGAAAATCATTTGGTTGTTTTAGGTACCTAAGTTTTGTTGGGTCCTCTGTGGTTAGCGTTTGGTGCCTTTGGAACATAAGTTCCTTTTGGTACCCCTTTATAAGTACCTAATACTTTTTTTCTTGAAGTAGCAATTTCTAGTTTGATGAACTTTTCTATTACAGTAGCTACAAAATGCAAAGGGTTCTGCAGAATGAACTGATCTTTGAAAGAAATTCAAATAGCTCTTGTTGCCATGCTTTTTCTTTCCTTTATGTAAATCATTTTGAGGAGTGTATCCTATACCACTTCTATCATTTGTAACTTTCTGATTTTTCAAAATGATTTGAAGCATCTCACTGCCTTGAGTAAATTTCTGAAGAGTTTCGGATAACTTCTCATTTTCATTTTTCAAATCAGTGCATTTTGAACAAGTATTTATAGAAATTGGTTTTTCAAGTTCTTTAACTCTCTCTCAGAAAAGATAATTCTTTAGCAAACTTAAGTAATCCATTATGCATTTCATCATAGCTAGGTTCAGCAAATACCTCTTCGGTGTCAATTTCCTCTTCCTGAGCCAAGAGACAAAGATTGGCTTCTTCTTCTGCATCACTTTCTTCTTCTCCTAAACTATCACCCCAGATGCCTGAGACATATGCCTTCTTCTTTTTAAAGAATTTAGGCTTTTTCTTTTCTTTTTCTTTGTTTTGAGCTGCTAGCTGAGGGCAATCAGTTCTTACATGGCCTGGTTTATTGCATTCATAACATATAATTCTGCTTGATGTTCCTTTTTGTGGCCTTCGGGAGTTTTGATCCTTTTTGTACGAGTCTAAATTTTTTGACGACCATTGCCAGTTATTCATCTTCCACATCTTCTTCCTCATCCTCTGATTCAGGTTCTTTTTCTTTCTCCTTGATAGTTTTGAGAGCTAGCCCCTTTTTCTTTTTCTCATCAATGTTTGACAATTCCTTCTTGAATTTTTGTTTACTCTTATACTCAGCAAGGCTTCCAAAGAGGGTTGTAACTGAGGTCATTGATTCACCACGGGATTCTTCTATGGCTGTGACCTTGGCTTCCCATTTGCTGGATACAACATTTAAAATTTTTCTCACTTGAGAGCGTTGATCATATGTTTTGCCAAGAGCTGCCAACTTGCTGATGAGGTGTGTATGACGCATTTGGAATTCAGCAATTGTTTCCTCATCTCTCATTCTGAGTAAATCATACTCAGTAGTCAGCATGTTGACTCTGCTCTCCTTCACTGCTTCAGTGCCTTCATATGCTATTTCCAGTGCATCCTACATGTGTTTGCTGAAGGTAGTGTGCAGACTTTGAAGAAATCATCTTCATTCAAAGCTGCCTACAACATTAGTACAACCTTTCTGTTGAGATGAATTCTCTTAAGGTCTTCACTATCAAACTCTGGACGAGTTTTAGGAGTTAGTCCATCTTCCACCATCATGGGCACATAATTTCCCTGCTCAAATACATCCCATATATCAATGTTAGTGGCTAAAATAAAATTTTGAAACTTTATTTTCCAGAAAGAAAATTTTTGGCTGTTGAATGTTGTAGGCCTGTGATGGAAGCTCTGTCAGTGAGTATATGCTCGCCAAATCCTGCCATGATCTCTCTTGAGAATGCTATATCCTTTAAACAAGAGACTTGCTCTGATACCAAATGTTAGAAAAGGATTTGACTAAGAGGGGGTGAATTGGTCTAATATAAAAATCTGGCACTTTAAAATTCATAGAAATAAAAGAGCAAAGTCACCAAGAGAAGAAGAAATATGAACATAGAGATTTATACTGGTTCGGTCTCCTTTACCTACGTCCAGTCCTCAGAGCACCCCTGAGAATTGCAAATCCACTATCAACAAATGAATAAGGCTTCACAAGCCTGTATAATCTGGGAATTCACTCCCCCTTTCACTTCTTACTAAAACAGAGTCACACACTCTGTTTCTAGCTCACTTTCGGCCTAGTTTACTCAAGATACCGTCCTTGAGTTTCTCACAAGTTTACAAAGTATTTTAGCCTCAGATATCTCTCTCAAAAGAATATATGGCTAATAATGAACCTCAGAAAGAATTAATGAAAGATTACAGAGAATGTAGTAAATGCAGCTTTGAATGCTCATGATATTCATTTTATCTATTTTTTTATTGAATGCAGGTCCTTTTATAGCTGAGAGTTTCTTCAGTGTCCGTTAGACTCCATTGATTAGACGTTACTCTCAACATCGACCATTTGGATTCTTCCTTAATGGCATTTCTTGCTACTGAGGTAGACAACGGCGAATGTTGCAGAAGAACGTTTAAGTCTCCGAGCCTCGGACTTGTGCTTCTTTCCTCATTAAATGTTTCAAGCTTCTGCATTTATGAGAGTAGTTAATATTCAAAAATGTCATTACACAGATAAGAAAAGTAGGTGCATAGCATAGGTTGAGAGTGTCAGACATCAAGCTATCAGAGTAGAAATGCTCAAGAATAACTTTCTTAGTGCTCGAGTATTATTTGAAATTTTTCAAAGAGAAATTCAATACTTTAACTTGCTACTCAAGTGTTACATGAAAGTGTTGGAAAAAGAATCAAATACTCGAGTAAGAAATCACAGTGCTTGAGTATTGATAATGCTTCTAATGATTACTCGAGCATTCTGTGCAAGTGTTGGAATATAAATTTTGAGAATTTATATTACTCGAGTGCTGGATTATGATGCTCGAGTGTTAGTAATGTTGGAAGTGAATGCTGGAGCATTGTGATAGAGTATTGGTGAACAGTGAAAATTTTCAGCTTGATGCCCGAGCATTGAATGCTAGTGCTCGAGCATTGCCAGTGCTTGCTGTAAAATCCTTTTCTTAAAATGCCAATAACAAAATATTTGATAGAAAATTTCTTTAACTAGTCATGATGAGCCCTAACGTGGCAATATATAATAATACAACATAATCCAAAAAGAATGAAGCACTACTTTTAATGAAAGTAGTTCAAGCTTCCGGAGTCTTCCCTGAAGGACCAGCATGGGAACTAGCACCTGGAAAAATGTTAAAGCAACAGGGTGAGACAAACGTCTCAGCAACTAGCAATTCCATCTCATTGGGCATATGAGTAAGTGCCCATGAGGTGTCAAGTGGGATTGTCACATTAAATATAATAACATAACAAAATATCACTTAATCAGTTTATATGTAAGCATACATATTTATCAATTTATGACATCATAAACTCATGCTTATATCATAATAAAGTTGCATGAAAATCAATGCACAAGATTTATTTCTCTGATCTCCCTTATACCTCCCCTAGCCTTATTTCCTCTGACTGAACCCATGGGCTAGTACTATCCCACGTGACTGGTAGTTAACTCAACGAGCTCACCGATCAAGTGATATGGACTGGCCAAGTCCACAACGCACAAGATCGGACCATGGGTTCCCCCTCTACTATAACAGCGGGGTGTCATTACCCTATCAAATACGAATGGGCCAAAGGACTAACCAGTGTACACCTGGTAGCCTACCACCTTATTTCCTCTTTTTGTACAAGAAAATCACCCCCTTATTTCCTCTAGAATAATCTCCCATCAAATCAACATCCACCACTCCCTCTCATATCATCAATCAATAATAAATCTATCATGCATCATGATCAAAATCACCTATTCTCGATGCGACATTTGCAATAATATAAAACAATATAAATAAATCACTTT
>JANTPZ010152598.1:0-19002 GCA_025593235.1 Vachellia pachyceras | reverse complement strand
AAGGAGGAGGCAAAATCTAAAAGGTAGTGAACTTACTTACTTGTATGTGTGTGATGTTTATGTTGTGCATTGATTTGCTATAGTGCTTTACTAGATTATGTGAAGCATGTATGAATGAATGAAGCTCTGTTTTTATTTTTACTATGGCCATAAGTACTTTACACAAAACATTGAGCACGCAGCATTTCATTATGTGAACATGAGCCTATATAAGGCAAGCATATCATGCACTAGCATTTATCCTACATGCATTGTTTGTAATGTTTACTACTGGGATTCCTCGAATCTCACCCTCCCCCATTAACAATTTTAGGTACAAGTGCATCAAATGTAAGGAGAAAGTTTTGATGCATGAAGCAAGAAATTGTGCATGGATATTCACATGAGATTATGTTGTAATTATGTGGACAACCTTGGAATGTATGTATGCAATGTAATATGTCTAATGAGCCCATGCATGTATGGATGTTATATGATAGCTAAGAACTCCTAAATGAATGATCAAATATGGTTCAAAAAGAATTATGAGTTAGGGTTTCAAAAAGATGAAGCTTGAAAATGATAAGTTTGACTTTTTATCAAAATAAAGTTAGTCAAACCCCTAACTTTGGCCTATTTCAAAACAGGGTAAATGAACTCCAATTGATCTGAAATTTTACATAAAAATATTTGGCATTGTAAGGTTTAAAACAAGCCAAAGAACAATGGATTTGGAGTTTTGTACAGAAAGTTATGATGTTCCAAAGATTGAAGAAAATCACTGAAAAACCTGGGAAAATAAAAAAAATGACCAAATGAACAGTACTTTTTCACGAATTAAACTGTATTATTTGGGAAAGTAAATGACTCAATAAGTATTTTTCCCTTATAAAGGAACTTACAAGCTTCAAATAGAAACTGGAATCACTCAATTTCTATTTTTCTACAATTAGTTATGAATTTTTAAATTTGGCCCAAAAATCTGTGAATAGTGACTTGAATAGTAACCTTAAACTTGAAAATTTTATTTTTCACTCTTTGGTTACTCTAAGTCACTAAAGGCCTAAAGGTGCTTCCAAATAGATATTTAATGAAGCTAAAGGTAAAGATTAAGGAGTGTCACATATCCAAAGCTACCATTTAAAATATTCGTCTCCACCATGTTCTTAGGTTCCCTTTAGGGGAAGCTTTAGAGGTTTTTCTATATATAAAGAAGTCCCCCAGCTTGATTTACTCACTCCAAATTCAGTTTATAACATCCTATGTCCATCTAGAGAGTATTTAAGAGCATAAAGAGCTTGAATTTTGTTTAAGAAACGGCTGGAAAAACTGACCCATATCTGATGGTGATCATCATTTTGGCATTTGGTACATTGAAATTGAGTTATATAACATGAATTGATGCAAAATTTATGGTATTTTATTTATTCAACTTGGATTTTGACTGTCTCTTTTTCCATTAAATTCTACAAATTGATGCAAAATTTAAAGTATGGGTTCTGTTGGCAAGCAGAGATAATCACAAGATACAACTACCTGATCTTGGCGGTGACCCTTCTTTAAGTTTCCATCTCAATCAATTTATTTTGTCACATTTTTAGATATTCAAATGGTTAAAGAAAATAGGGTTAAGTTATAGTTAGCATCCTTCAGTATTTTTCAATAGCACTTAAGCCTAAAGTGATTTGTGGTTTATAACTCTCAAAAGTATTTTTTTAGTAGCACTTAGGATCCAAGAATTACTTTTGGTAGTTTTAAAATTATTTTCTCTATAGGAATGAGCACCCTAAATTTAGGATGCCGATTGCTGCTAGAAAAATACTTTAGAGTACTGAATGCATTAAAAATTATTTTACGATACTTTTAGGGGAAAAATACTTTAGAGTGCAAGATGTAAAATTACTTTAAGATACTAAGGGCTATTAGAAAAATACTTTAGGGTATTGAATGCCACTTAACTCATGGAAAGGAAATATATTCAAATGTTTGATATATGATGGGAAAATTTTGGGAGAGGATCACTATAAGATCCAAAGAAATGAATGTAATTACCAAAAAGTTCCAATAATAATGAACAACATGGATTTGTTGTCATTTCTTATACCGGAACTTGTTATTACATGTTGCTAACTTCTTGTGGAGCTTGTTAGTGATTGTACTCCTTCTTGGGATCTCATAGTAATTTTCCCATAAATTATTTATAGCTTTGTGGTAGATGAACCCAGCATACCTGTTAATTTAAAACTGTGTTATTGAAAATTGCTAAGAAATGGTGCTAGGGTTATTTTATATTAATTTTAAGATTTGGATTTTTAAATAACTTTTAGATTTAATTTGATTGGTATATTATCTCGTAGGATTTATTAGGATGTATTTTTTACTAATCTTTTCGAAATTTGTTTTAGTTTATTATTTTAAAGAATTATCCCTACTGCTTTTTAAATAACCCTAGGATTTCTTCAATTTTTATACTATTTGCCATTGGAATAATATCGAGTATTATTTAATCTCCCTTCTTCCTGTCCTTTCATTTAACTATTTTACATCATACATAAGACCTAAAACATCAGTAGTAACATTTTTATCTAGCTTGTTTGCCACTCAACTTCCTTGTATATTACTAAACAACTCTGTTTCATCATGGAAAAATGCTGGTTTGCAGCTGAGAATTCATCCTAAATGAGTTAGACAGCCGCTAAAGTGTCTACTTTACTTCTACCCAAAGCTTGCAATACCTAATAATAACAAGGAATTTCAAACCAGTTAATATCCTACAAGTCTATGCTTCAAATTCAAAATGCTTCCGGCCTGATTGCTTTTTGGATTGATGGCAGCCCTTTTAGTGTTTATGATATTTGTATAGGAACATTAAGGATGATTGGGTGGAAGGCTTTCTTCAAAGCCTCCCTGTAAGTTTCCCACAAAACCTTGGAGTCAAGAACTTTGTACATAAATATAACAATTTGAAAATGAATATATATATAGCTCAGGCTTAAAAAACAGAGCAATGTCTTCACATTAGGACCTTGAACTCTTTGGGATATTTGCCAAAGTATGCATTAGTTTGTTGTGATAAGCATGCCTTTCTTGCTGTTGCCAGATCAAGTCTTGGTTTGCCAAATTATTTGAGTTTTAAATATTGCCTCAGATATCTTTGTGATCAATCATTGACCCTAGAATCTTCATTTTCTTTGCAGTCAAGCTCCACAAATCACAAAATACAATTAAATATTTGTACTAGTGCATCACCAACTGGCAACATAGTTGCAACCACCTAGGATGTTTTAGAAGATTCTCATGCCAGTAGTTCAGAATCTTTGGAAGTACCAAACCTTAAAAACTAGCCTACGTGACTGAAGTGCTCAAAATATTAACCAATACAAATAAATTATAAGTTCTATAGATCTACTATTGATGACATCTCCGAGAGTTCTTGTAGTTATTTGGAACATACATTTCTCATAGTTTTCCCATTTTCCAATTTTTTATTCTTGTTACAGGCTTACATTCATTTTAGTTTGTTTTAATGAAACACTAATCTAGCTATAGAGTTGATGCTGGCTTGAAAATATGGGGTTAGCAAGAAATTTTGGAAGTGAAAGCTATATAGAGTTTTGATTAGAGTGAACTGGATGTTGTCTCACTAAACTACAACATTTTTATGATGTTCTGCATTGAGGGAGGGAAAAAATTGATGGAATCCCAATGTACTCAGGAAACTCTTATATACAATACTGTCATGGCCATTACTATTGTCTATAAACCAAGGGTAATCTGATACAGCAACTTGAAAAATGCAGGTGATATATGTTAGACTGGGATATGAAGCTGATCGTGATTCTCTTGTACAGGAAACCATCTGGCTTAACACCTTGGGCAAGGTATGATGGAAAGAAATTATTGAATTGTATCATTAATTAGTTGTCATTCAATCTTTTTATGGATCTATTGTATTATCACTTTGTTACTGCATTATACTTGTCACTGCTAATTTAATGAAAATAACCATATAGATTTTAAAACAGTGAACAATTTTATTATTGAAAGTCAGTTTCACTGATCAGAGGAAAACATTCCCTGGTATGTTTATTTTCTAATTTTATTTTGCATCAGTGTTATGATATTTTTGTTGAGATAAAATTAAAACTAGAAAAATGAAAGTAACTGTCAAGGAACATTTTTGGCCAGTTAATTTATTTGGGATTTAATGTTAATAATAATTGCATATCATTTTGAAATTGTTTGTAATTTAAACATGCACGGTAGTTTTTTTTTTGGGTATAACTTTGAGTGACACATTTTAGAGGTACTGTCTTCTAACTAAGGTTATAATATGCAATTGAAGCCACTTTTATTTACTCTTTCCCCCTTTTTTTTGCAGGATACTTGCTCAGAGTTGTGTGAGAAATCTGAGGCTACATTACAGTGTAAGCATATGTTGAAAACTTGATGATGATAACAGGTTTTCCTTTTGCTTTTGGTAATCAACAAAATCAAGTTCCAACAAGGTTAGATAACAAATGAAAGGAAAATTGATAAACAAGTGTGAGCACACCTATTTTGAGAAGTTTCATCTTGAACTCATATTCAAACAGTGACGCTGCATGGCATTAAGTTGACATGCATCTAAGAACGTATGAAGATGTCAAAATAAAGTTTTTTTAAAAAAAGGGGGTGAACAAATGTAAAATAAAGAAGACTAAAGAATTCATTTTGATGAAATAATCAAAGTTAGTTTTTAATTTTTCGGTACATGAATAATTCAGATAATATAGTAGTGGATCAGATTTGAATTATTTTGATAATAATGTACGAGATCTCAAAATATAGAATAATGCTGTTTGTGTTTAATTATAAAGGGGAATCATGGTTGATACAACATCTCTCTCTCTCTCTCTCTCTCACTCAGTCATGCGTGCTGAACTTTATATATGTTTGTGTTGATGATTCACAGAGAAGAGACTTTTTGTTTCAGATACTGGAGGGATAAACAGTTCTACTATTGATAAAAGGTGGTCAAGGCTGTATGAACTTAAAAATGCAAGGACATAGTTTATGTCATTAATAAACTACAATCAGATACATGCAAATGTGCGCTGGCTGAGGATGTGCACTAACTATATGGCCAACAGACGCATCTGTAGTTATTGTGTAAAAATTGTGTTTTATTTGTAGGCATAAGGTAGTCTTTCACATTTTTGGCACGTTATTAGAATTTTGGTATATTTGTAAACAGTAGTTGAAATATCTTGCCTGTGATAGGTAGGTTCGTTCTTATTTTATTTCCGCAAGATTCTGCAGTCCAGTCAGATATATAGTTTTGTTTCATATTTGGTAAACAACAACATAGGTATATCTATTAACTAACTGTAACAATAATTGTTCTTATAATTTTTTCTTTCTGGGGAGGTCACTTCTATTCCACTATTGGAAAGCTCCTATGTTACTATTAGGATCTTGTTAATTTCATACTTGTATAATATATTAAATTACAGAACAAGTTGTTCTCGGAATTTGACTGACCACTTGATAATTTTTGTGAAGCAAAACCACTAGTCTGTTCTACATTGGTCCAAGAGTAAGTCATGACGTGTAATGTCTGTGAAAAGAGATGCTGTTGGTACCTTGCAGTGTTATTTACCAGTCTTTGAAAATATTGGGTTAAAGTCAAGCATATCAAATTAATTGATCTGCTCCTCTCTAGGATCAGAAAATCACTCTCCTTAAGGTGTTAAGTGGATATTTTACATTCCTAGCTCTCTCTCTCTCTCTCTCTCTCTCTGTGTTTCTGTGCAGGTAATGCTAATTGTTGATTTGTTATCATAAAGTCTCATTGGGCTAATCCCATTTTAATCCTTGCATCTTCTGTGATGATTTTAAACTATAATACTTCATAGATTCCCTGTGTCATTGCTTTTAAGTTAATATTAACACTTGATCTTGCTACTTAATCTTTTTTCTCGCTTCTCCAAGTAACTCAAAGAAAAGTGCAATATATAACCTAAGATAGTTTCTCTATCCTCTTCCTCATCTATGTATACTTGGTGCTAATTATTGCTTCATTAAGAACATGATGCCTTGTTTAACATTACCATTCAATTATTTGGGATATGATATGCAGGTTGCAGATTTACCTCTGTAGCTTTAGGCATATATTTGCTAATCATGTGTGCTTCTCTGGCCTAGTAACTGATGGGTAGAATAGTTTTATTAATCTCCCGATCAACTTTGGTTTCTTCATTAGGTTCACAAAGTAAGTGATTTGAGTCTCTTGGGGAGTATGTAGCAAGTCTCCCACTTTCTTTCCACTTATTTGTCACATTTTTTCCCTGAAATAAGCAACTTCATTTCATGAAAAGCATTTCAATTTTCCTTTCTACTTTATTTTCAAATTCCTTGGCCAGACGCCTTTTTAGGTTTCCTCTTTCATATGCAGCTAAAGCTGTAACCCCTAAATCTGTGCTTGACGCAAATTATAGTCTCCTTCAGTTGTTTGTAACATTTTTATGTTATTAGAATTGCAAACGTTTCAGATTGTTTCGCTGGATATTGCTTGAGATCATACAATGCTTGGTTGGCCAAAAAAAAAGAGATCATACAATACTTTCTTTAATTTGCTCGCCTTGAATCAAGAGAAAATTGAGGATTTATTTGAAAAATGTTATGCAATAAGGGAATTTGGGAGTAGAAGAGTAGTAGAAGAGATTGAGAGAAAGGAAGTAAATGGTGTATTTTTATTGATCACTTTGATTATGTACAAATGCCTAAAACATTGTCCCTCTTTATAGGGTTCAAGGCATTAATACACACCTAATGAGTTACAATGACATTAAGCAACTTAATGGTATAACTAGGGGTTACATGGACATACTTAACACCATTTAATTGGGAGGTTAAACGACATAATGTCACAATGTAGAATCCTATGAGGCATATGAACATCCACACCATGCCACAAAGTGGAATCATATGAATTATAAGAACATCCAAACCAAACATTATATTTTATAACACTCTCCCTTAGATGTTCTTAGCAAACATTGTACCACATTAAAAACCTTACCAGGAAAAACCCATTGGGACAAAAACCTAGTGAAGGAAAAAAGAGTACACAATGATGTCTCCCCATGATGATAACATCACTTTATGTCTTTGAGCCTTCGCATTCTAATACAATATACGAACTTTTCAAGTGTTCTAGTTGGCAATGTCTTTGTAAACAAATATGCAAGATTATCACATGACCGAATCTGCCGAATATCTATATCACAAACTCTTCTTGAGATCACGGGTGAAAAAGAATTTTGGAGATATCTTTTGTTCTATTTCCTTTAATATACCCTCATTTCAATTGAGTTACGCATGTTGTATTATCTTCATATAAGACTGTTGGAATCTTTTGACCTAAAAAGAATCCATACATTATTTTGATATACTGAGTCATTGATCTTAGCAAAACACATTCTCAATTTGCCTTGTGAATTGAGATTATTTCTACATGATTTGAAGAAGTGGTGGATAAAATTTGTTTTGCCCAATGCCAAGATATAGCTGTACCCCCACAAGTAAATAAATATCATGTTTGAGATTTGCCTTTATGTGGATATGATAAAAATGTTACATCCGCATCACCAATCAGTTGCGATACATATTCATTATAATAAAATAATCTCATATCAACTGTCCCTCGAAGGTTTCAAAATATATGTTTAACTCCATTCCAATGCCTTTTTGTTGGGCATGAACTAAATCTTGCTAATAAATTTACAGCAAATGCAATATCAGGCATTGTTGAATTAGCAAGATATATTAGTGCACATATAGCACTAATATATGGAACTTCCGGAGGAAGAAGTTTTTCCTTTTTCTCTTGAAGGCAAAAAGGATCTTTCTCCTCATCAATCGATCTTACAATCATAGGTGTAGTTAATGGATGCGCTTTATCCATGTAAAATCGCTTTAACATTTTTTCAATATAAATTGATTGATGAAGAAAAATTCTATTAGTCAGATGCTCAATTAGTAAACCAAGACAAAACTTTGTCCTTCCAAGATCCTTTATTTCGAATTCCCTCTTTGAGCAATCAGTTGCTTTTTGGAGCTATTGAGGAGTTCCTATTATAACAAATTTTGATCCATTTCTTTTTATAAAAATACATAGATAAACTGGATCATTTTTATATCCTTCCTTCAATAAATATTCGCTAAGACGATTATATCACACTTTTCCATATTGCTTCAGTCCATATAAGGATTTATGCAAATGAATTGCATAATCTTCTCGAGAATTCTTACATGTTTCTAGCAATTTAAATCTTTCTAGAATTTTCATATAAATTTCAGTATCTAAAGAACCATATAAATATGTTGTAACAACATCCATTAGATGCATATCAAGTTTCAATTCACTGCCAGACTTATTAGATACTTTAAAATGATTGTATCCACCACAGGAGAAATGTTTCCCTAAAATCAATGTCAGGTCTTTATGTAAAACCTTGTGCTACAAGTCGTGCTTTATATCTTACGACCTCATTTTTCTCATTTTGTTTTCGCACAAATACCCATCTATAACCCACTGATTTCATACCATTTGGTTTTCGGACTACAGGTCCAAAAACTTTACTTCTTGAAAGTGAATTCAATTTTGCAATTTGGCCAATCATCTCTAGATCTACATTTTCTATTGATCTAGGTTCAAGATACTTATTGTCATTAATAATTTCAATGGCAATATGTTGTCGACAATTAAGTTTTCTCGGTTCCATCTTTTCCCTGCAGTGACATAACTTATCGAGATCTCTTCATCATTTTCAGGTACCTGGATCTCTTTTGGGGTCTTTTGATTAGTTATGTCTTGATTTTTTTTCTACAGGGACAACCTCCTCAATTTAACCATTTTGATTATTTGTCCCTTTTTCTTTCTAAGATTTGTATCTTTCAAACCGATTGATCTACCACACTTCAGGCGTAATTTAGATTCATTTCCATTTATTGGTTGTCCTGTTGGGACATCAATCTTAATTGGAGCATTTTCAACTGGAATGTGAGATTTAGTAATCCTCTTGAGGTTAGTAAATGCATCTGGCTGTTGATTTGCAATTTGTTGCAAATGAATTATTTTTTGAACTTAATGTTCACACTGTTGTGTACAAAGATTTAGAAGCAACAGTGATAATATTTTCCATTAGATTTCTTTAACCAGTTGCTTACTTTCTCCTCCTAATGTTGGAAAAGTTATCTCATCAAAATAAAAATGGTCAAAACGTGTTGTAAATAAATCTCCAATAGATGGTTCTAAATACTTTATTATAGATGGAGATTCATAATCAACATATATTTTCAACTTTCGTTGAGGTCCCATCTTTGTGCATTGTGGTGGAGTAATAAGGACAAATACTGCACATCCAAAAATTCTCAAATAGGAAATATTTGGCTCCTGACCAAAAGCCAATTCAATGGGGGAGAATTCATGATAACTTGTTGGCATGATGCTTATAATTGCTGCTGCATGCAAAATTGCATGTCCTCAAGCTAAAATGAGAAGTTTTATTCTGAAAACCATTGGTCTAACTATCAATTAGAGGCGTTTAATAAATGATTATGCTAAACCATTCTATGTGTGAACATGAGCAACAGATTTTTCTATCGTTATTCCAATTGCCACGCAATAATCATTGAAAGTTTAGGATGAAAACTCACTTGCATGATCAAGATGAATTGTCTTAATTACATGGTCTGAAAAATGTGCTTTTAATTGAATTATTCGAGCGAGTAATCTAGCAAACGCTAAATTACATGATTACAACAAGGACACATGTGACCATCTTGTAGATGCATATATCAAAACTATGAAATATCTAAATGGTCCATATGGTGGATGAATAGGTCCACATATATTCTCCAGAATACGCTCAAGAAATGTAAGGGATTCAACCCTGATTTTCGAAGGCTTATAATTAGTTTTCCTTGAGAACAAGTAGCACACGTGAAAATCCTTAAATTGAAGAATCTTCTGGCTCTTCAATGGATATCCATGTTCAATAATTCTTCGCATAATAGTTGACTCGAGATGGCCTCACTGATCATGCCAAATAATAAATGCATTTTTATCAGTAAGTTTCTGGCTTACCATAACATTTGTCTCAATTGTACTAATACGTATATAATACAAATTAGAAGATAGTGTAGGTAGTTTTTCTGGCACACATTTTTCTCCATATCTATCAATTGTAATATGTAGATATTCAACATTTTTCTTATGCATAGTCTATATGTGATACCCATTTTTATGAATATTTTTAAAGCTCAACAAATTTCTTTGAGACTTAAAGGAATATAAGCATCATCAATCACAAAGTTTGTCCCTTTGGGTATTATTATGATTGCTCTTCCGGAGCCTTCAATTAATTTTATATTACCCATTATAGTATTGATGCTTGCACTTCTTATTGTTAGATGAGAAAAATATATTTTATCTTTAAGTATAGTGTGTTGTTGCACTGTCTATGAGACATTTATCTTCATGCTCATGTCCAATGATTGAAACATCCATAATCTTGAAAAGAAAAGAAATGTTTTAAAATAAAGTCAAAATACATAATAATTAATAATGTATCATTACATATGAAAATAAAAGGAATGAAATGAAAGCATAAACTAGTTTTAAAAAACATAACCAAAACATCATTATTTAATATTCCAACCAAACTCATCTAATCATAATTGTCAAAGAAATCAGCCACATCTAAGTGTGTAATGTACCAAGGCCATTAATATCATCTTTAAGTATGTTATTATCATTGTTGTATGCCTCATTCTCATTTGGAAAAGCCAAATTTGTTTTCACATTGTTGTATGCCTCATTATCATTTGGAAAACCAAATTTGCTTCCACATTATTCATACTTCTTTTCATGGAGGCTTGATAGAGTTTGGCTAAATGCTTAGGCGTACGACACAGATGTGCCAAATGCCCCTTCATACCACATTGATAACATTGACTCTCAACAAGTTTGGTGGACCATTCTTGTCCCTTTTCTATCCACCATTATGGTTCTTCATTGGGTGGGTATTATTATTGCTTCTACCTCCATGATAATGATAATTACCACATCCCTTACCATGGCCTCAACCGCATCTATGTCCACGACCATGACCACGAGCATTGTAATTGGAATGGAGCAGATCTAGTGGGACAATTCTCATGATTTTTCATTAAGATCTCATTATTTTGTTCAACCGCCAAAAGACAAGATATCAATTTAGAGTACTTTTTAAAACCCTTCTCATGATATTGCTGCTGCAGGAGCATATTTGAAGCATGAAAAGTAGAGAAGATTTTTTTTAACAAATACACGCATCAATTATGTTCTCACCACATAATTTCAACTGAGAACTTATTCTAAAAACTACAGAATTATATTCACTTATAGACTTAAAACCTTGGAGCCTTAAATGTATCCATTCATAATGGTCTCTCGCTAAAATCACCATCTTTTTGTGGTCATATCTTTCTTTTAAATTAGTCCATAATTCTAATGGATCTTTGACTATTAAGTACTTTGCTTTCAGTCCTTCATGAAGATAGTGTTGAAGGAAAATCATGGCCTTAGCCTTATCTTTGTTGATACCATATTTTGATGATAACAAAATCTAGTGTTTTATGTTTTACAGGAATTATGAAGTTAGAGAATGTTTTTGAACTTGTTTTTACTTAGATTTTTGGTGTTGATGCTTCAACACTTGAGTTTGGCATGTTAGTACTTAAGTATTAAACTTATAAAGTGTTTTCAAAATCAATACTTTCAAAAAACACTCGAGTAGCGGTTAAATTATTGCCAACACTCGAGTATTGGAAATCAATACTCGAGTATCGTGCTTTAAAACCTAAACTAGAATGCAATACTTTCACTAAATACTCAAGTATAAATAAAAGTATCGTCAACACTCGAGTATTAGAAGTCAATATTCGAGTATCAGGCTTTAAAATATGAACTGATATGCAATAATTTTGTTTAACACTCAAGCACAAATAAAAGTATTGACAACACTCGAGTCGTGGAGTCAATACTTGAGTATTGTACTTCAGTACTTAAGTTTTTATGCAATGCTGCAAACAGTACTCAAGCATGAACAGAAGTGTTGCCGACACACGAGTATTAGAACTCAATACTCAAGTATTGAGATATTTTTCTATGCAATGGTGCCAAGAGTACTTCTAGTACAAATGGAAGTATTGTCTAAACTCGAGTATCGAGCTTTCAAAAATCAATTTTCAAGCAATACTTCCAAGAGTACTTTCAGTAGGAACAAAGGCATTCACAACACTCGAGCACCGCAATCTAATACTCGAGTATTGAGGGTTTTAAACTTATTATTTCTTCAATTCTTTCACTGAATATTCGAGCAACAAAAGCATTTACAGTACTCAAGCACTGAGGTATAATACTCAAGTATTGAATGCTTTTCTCGGAATACTCCTAATACTCGAGCACAAATATAAGTACTGACAACACTTGAAGTGTTGTGCCTAAGTACTTGAGCATCGAGACAATTGTTCAAATACTTTCTTTTGTGCTCCAGCAGCAAACAAAAGCATTGAGCTTTTCTTCAATCTTTCTATTCTAATGCTCAAGCACTGATAAATAGCACTCGAGTATTGCTTTATCTGATAATATATCAGTCTGACAACTAGGCATACGTTCTACAAAGTCTTTCCTTATTTGTGCTTAGCTCATTTGAATTTTACCTGCCCTCATAAATGCAATTTAACTGACTTATTAAACAGTGATAACTTTGATTGAGAATATCTCTAACACAAAGCATTAATGTTCATCCGCAGTCATCGTTGTTAACAGTTTAAGTTCCATTTAATGTGGCATTAATGACAAAGCATTAAAGATCGCAGCTGTGAGTAACGGTATTAAATCTTTCTAACGGCTAATTTATTACACTCAACTATAAATAACCGAGCATTCAAGAAGGAGAAGAAGAGAATGCACGCATTGAAAGCTTCAGACATTAACTCCGTTCATCTACCTCTCTGTAAATCATTCAATATATATTTTGTACTTCAGTGATTACATATCCACTCTTTTGAGAGAATTTGTAGAGCCTTTCTCAATTGTAAAATTGTGAGAAACTCCAAGTTGGGATCTTGAATCAGTTGCACTGAGTTTGTACAAAAAACATAGACTACGGCATTTTATTTTAGTGAGAATTATAAGGGGAATTGTGATTCTCCTTGTAAGGGCTTGTGAAGCCTACTTCCATTGCTGATAGTGGATTGAGAAATCTCAGAGGTGTTATAAGGACTGGACGTAGGTCAGAAGGACCTAACCAGGATAAAGCTCAAGTGCTCATCTCTCCTATGCTCTCTGGTTACTTTGTTTTAATTATGTACATAGTCAAATCGTACGCTATCAATCTTGAATTGTTTCCTTGCCTGGTATAGTAGCATTACCTATATCCTTAGTGTCTAAGTGGATCTCAGCATCTAAGATCCATGATAAATAGTTCTTTCCTGAGATATCAAGGGTCGTGAACTCCAGTTTGGCAAGATCGGTCATGATTTGAACTAAAAACAATAATATCAATTATAATCTTGATAAAATTAATATGAAATGCAGTAATATAGTGACTTAAAAATACAATAACATGATAAAAACATGGTGTGAAATTGATGTAAAATATTATAATTTACATATCAAATATAGAGAAACATAAATATATATGCATAGAAATAAACAAACAAAAATAAATGAAATATAAATAAAATAAAACAACTTAATATATAAATAACAACAAAATATAGATGTCAAATAAATAAATGATAAATAAATAATATAATATAACAAATATAAGAATTGGAACTGAAAATAGATATTGGTAAAATATAAAGTACAAGAATAATAAAATAAATAACAATAAAAACATTGCAAATATAAGAATAATTACAGGAACATAATATAAAGAAGAATATTACAACAAAAATTAATGTCTCAAATATGGTTTAAATATCAAAACAATATAAATAACTTGTAAAGAGGAGTAGAATAAGATGTAATAATGAAAATAATATCCAATCCTAGCCATTGGAATCTGCTATTCAAAACATCCGATAAAAGAATTAACTAATTCCATATAGTGGCTCATCAGATTATCCCAGATTAATCAAGAAGGGAAAAATAGAATAAGATAAAGTAGATGAAATAGAATAAAAATTGATATGGGGTGAGTATACCTCTTGAAAAATATCATGCTGATAACTTGTTATGAAATAAGGGAATTTGGAAGTAGAAAAGAGTAGTAGAAGAGATTGAGAGAAAGGAAGATAAATGGTGTATCCTTATTCACCACTTTGATGTTGTACAAATGCCTAGAACATTGTCGCTATTTATAGGGTTCAAGGTATTGATACACACCTATTGAGTTACAATGACATTAAGCAACTTAATAGTATAATTGGGGATTATAGGGAACACATACTTAACACCCTTTAATTGGGAGGTTAAAGGATATAATGTTACAATATCGAATCCTATGAGTCATATGAACATCCACACCATTCATGCCACAACGTGGAATCCTATGAATTATAAGAACATCCACACCATACATTATATTTTATAATAAAAAAGTAATTGAGATATAGGACCTAAGACCTAAACCTAGAAGAATAAAAATTTATCTCCAATTTTTCCATTGAAAAATCAAACCCCAGGAGGAATCATATACACACACACGCTCACACACAGAGACATGGATATATATACACATGTACACACATATATGCGCTCGCACGTACACGGTGTGTTCCTCAGAAAAATCCTTTTCTCAAATAGTGGAAGCGACCAATCATAGTTTACATCAACATTCAAAAAATTGGATTGGACACTGAAGTAGTCGAGGCTGTGATTTAAAGGTTAATGAATCAGATCAGGATTAACTTTATGCCAATCTTACCATATTAAAATAATAACATTTAAATGACAATATTAAAATATAATAATTTTAATCATCACTAATTTTTAAATATATGCAAATACATGCTACAATAGTCAATAACAAAATGAAAATATAACATCAATAAGAATATTCATTGTTACATGTTACAATCCTTTATTCGCTTTAATTAATAATTATTGATAACTAAAAGTATTATTAAATTTTGTCAAATTAGTAAGAATTGAGACATCATGATGGGTTAAATAAGGAAAAGTAGAAGTTATAGTAAAATCTTTTAAAGCCGTGGGTTCAAGAATATCCATATTTTCATTATCCTTCTAAAAATGTTGATTAATTTGCAAAAATCAATTTGAAACGTTTGACCATTCAATACTGGTGGGTTGACCGGTTTAACACTAGTTCGATGCACTCATCAATTTAACGGTTAAATCAGCCTGGGCCAAAGATTGGTTCGTCAGTTTCGGGTTTGAACAGACCGGTTTGGTCAGATTTTTTGTTTTTCAGTTTACATTTTATAGATAATGGATAAGCATGTTGACGCTGTTCACTTTTTCCCTAGGAGCCAAGGTTGGATTTTTTTTTTTGGTAAAAGCGAAGGTTGGATTTGTTTACATATGCCCTGTGGCACTGCTCTTGCTAGCCATCAGCCCTGTATTTTACTGAAGAAAAATCCATTTGCATCCAAGTGATTTCCTCTCATTGGGTTTGTTCTTGTCATGAATTAGTTGGTATCTATAGTTTTATTTATATTTCTGTTGTCCATAAGATACAAAAATTGGTCATTACTTAAATAGCCATTGAAAACCATATTTAATGAAAATGCAAAAATGTATGTCGAATTCAAACCACTTTGATTTTATTCATTTAGTTCACTTTTTTTTCTTAGTTCTATGGAGTCTTCAAAATATATTACTAATCGAATCAATTTGAATTATTCAATAAAAAAGATAAAATGATGTTAAAAAAATAAAGCCTATGAGTTACAACACCTTCTAACTTATTTATCCTCAAAAAGTAGAGACAAAATATAATGAAAAATCAAGATTAAAAGGCTCACTTGCATAAGCCTTCAACTGATGGAAACAACCATCAAAGGTTTTCCCTGCTTCCCTCTCTTGTAAAAGCTCCCCAATGCATGCTATCACCCCAACGCCCTGGCTCAAAGCATAGGCAGCTTTCTTTCCTATAAACTGGTTGGCAGAGCTTCAGTTAATTTCTTGACCATTTTGCATCTCTTAGTATTATTTTCTATGAGAAATACTGTAGAAATCATATATGAAAATGTTCAACTCATCATTTTCTCCAATAATATGCCTCTGTTCAGAATGTCCAAGAATAACCCACTTGCAGCCCAAGTCTTTAAGTTGCTCCACACTACAAGTGTGTAACGAATTGGCATAGTATTATTGGGCCGAAGGAGGTGAGTATTGGGCATGACACTATTGGGCTTAGGGGCATGCATGTTTTATGGCTTGGGATAAGCTTGTTATGAATAGCCATGACACTATGTTGTGTATAGGAAAGTGAATTATCAAAAAACACTCTTGGAAAGATAAGAAAGAGAGCTTACAAATTTAAGTGAAGTTGGAAACCAAGGTAGCAAAAGCTACTAACTCTATACTAATAATTGCATTGATGATTATTTATAATGTGGGCTTCTTGTATGACAAACTTGTGATGTTTGAATATTTGATTATATGAATTTTAATATGCTATGGCCATATGCAAAGTGTAAAAGTTTGTGAAAATCACATGTTCATGCATATGTCACCATGTATTGAATAATTGTCATGCATATTAGTGGTTATGTGAGTGATTTTGCTATTGGGATTTCTTTGAAATCTCACTCTCCCAAACTAACCATTCCTAGGTACAAGTTCAAGAAAGGGCAAAGGAAATGTGAATGAAGAATAAAGGAAGCATTATGTGGTCATTTTAGTTGCCAAGTTATGTAATGTTGCTTAATGTACATGTTTAAGTGTTTTTGGACTTAATGTAATTTCTAAACCTCTACTTGATGAGCATGTATATGTATGAATACATGTAGAAATATGATGGATGAATTATTTATAGTTCAGCATGTTTAAAATCAATTTTTTGAAATGGTTAAAGTGCAAAAAGGGGGTCCAACACCCTTGAAAAGTCCATAACCTTGAACAATAAGGAAAAATAAACTAACTCCAATTGAGCTGAAATTTTTCAGAACAATAGTTCATATAGTGAGCTTTGAAATAAGTCTAGGATCACTGAATTTGGACATTTATACAAGAAGTTATGCTTTTCCATATTCAAGCGAAAAATCTAAAAAATTGAAAATTTACAATATGAATAGTGCATCTTCTCGCAAAAAACAGTATTGATTGGGAATGTTTTTGGATAAACGAATATTTTTCCCTTGTAGGGAATTTTATAAGATTCATGCAGAAATTGGAACCACTTAATTTCTATTTTTTAGAATTAGTTATGAATTTTCAAAGATAGGCCATAAATATGGAATTTTAACCAAATGAATAGTAACCCAAGAAATGTTTTGGAATTTCAATTCTTTAGTCATTCCAAGTTGTGTAAAGCTTAAAAGTGGTTTAATAATGATCTATTATGAAGCTAATGAGATAAAGGAAGGTGTTATATGTTTGCCATTTGCAGCTCCAGCTGCTCTTTTTGTTCTCATATTCCAATCAAGTGGTTTCTTACCAGGTGGAAGATATAAGATGGAATGGAGGATATCACAATAAGCAATGCAATGGTGGTTTGAAAGAAAAAAAATATAAGGATATAAGATCGTCGTACATACCATGCAAGTGGTTCTCCGAAGATCCGAATTGCATGTACTCATATACCAATAGTCTTTGATCTCCATCAGCACAAAACCCAATTAATTTCACAAGATTAGAGTAGTCCACTATGCTAATTGTTAAAACTTCAACAACAAATTCCCTAATTCCTTGAAGCCCATTAGAGCCAAGCTGCTTTATAGCCACAACTTGCATTAACAATAACAAATCTTAATCTCATTGCAACTCCACAAAAACCATTGATATGCACAGAAACATGGTGCAAAAGACCATAAAACACCATACATTACAAAACGGCTCATGTGGGTCATCACATTATGTAGTGCAACAGATGTTAACACAAGGCAGCTGTTAGGATCAAGCGCTTACCACTAGGCCAAAAGCTATCAGAGCCAAGGTAATGGGTTCAATTCCCAGCAGGACAATTGCTGAGAGGGAGATTTAGGCCAAGGTGTGGCATCAATTGTCCCATGGCGGAGGCCTGAGGGGCCAAGTCATAGTCGAACCATGGCGCTTGGGCGTCTACTCTACTGTGGGTTAAGGAAATAGAGTTGCACCCTGACTAACAGCTATAGCTTTTGGCCTAGTGGTAAGCACTTGATCCTAACAACACCTACTTTCCTTATTTGTTTAACGATATTTTTGAATTCTAACTGCTCTCATAAATGCAGCAGCTTGAAACATTAAATAAGAAAGGAAGCATAGGCATGGCCCGAGACTCGGAGATTTTAACGTTTTTCTGCAACCTTCAACCTCGACTGACTCAAAGGCATTAAATGCCATTAATGCAGAAGCCATTGGTCGTTGATGAGAGTAACGGCTATTGAATGCAGTTTAACAGACATTTCATCTATTCTCAACTATAAAAGGACCAGCATTCATTACAGAAGAGTAGTGTTAGATATGATTACTTTTGATGATGTCAAATATAAAAGAGCAAAATGTTTTTCACAATGCAAAAAGTTTTTACAATACATATTTACCATGCATAATGATTTTACAATGCATATTGATTTACTACGATATTTGTGCATTATTTTAATTGGAGGATGATGTGGTTTTGAATATATTTTGGATGTTAAAATGTTTCAAAAATCATACATTGACTTACCATTCATCTAAGATTCATTTGGATGTTCAAATCTGATTCTGGAAGTTAATACTCGAGTATGATGAGTTTTTGGGGTTTCCTATGGCATTACTTGAAGCAAAACTCGAGTATACACTTGAAATATTGAATTTTGGAGTCAACACTCGAG
>JANTPZ010152595.1:0-15223 GCA_025593235.1 Vachellia pachyceras | reverse complement strand
ACGCGTTGAAAAACTTGGGTGAGGAATCGATTTTGTGTTTGCAGCTTCTGATTTCTACAGCTCCTTATCATCCGCTTTCTCTGAAATTAAAAGCCACCGGCAACTAAAAAGTTAGGTGCGACGGAGACAGGGGCTTGAGAGGGAGGTGATGGAGGAGACGCCGACGAGCCTAGGGCAATGATGGAGGAAGAATCGCAGAAGGGGTGGGACTGGGAGCTCTGCTATGAGTAATGTGTGTACAGGAGCGGGACCACCACTGGCACTGGACGTCTGCACCAAAGACAAAGGGGAAAAAATGAGTGGCTAAGAAAGGAGTGAGAATTGAAAAAAAAATATATATTGAAACGGGGCATAACGGGCGTGAACGGGCACCCCGTTGGTGAACCCGTGTCCCGCCCCGTTTAAGTGATGCCCGCCCGTTTTTTAACCCGTCCATGACGGGTTCAAATGGGTGGGTTTAAACGGATTAAAAACTCCCGGGTTACGGGCGAGGCGGGTGGGGCTTGCTTTTTTGCTCACCCCTACATCTCATGATGCTTTACATTTTTCTTTACTTTTATCTTTATCGTTATTCATAATTCTAAAACAGTCGCAATAATCCAAAAGATACACAATTAAAAATGGGTAAAAAGTGAAGACTTGCAACTTTACATAAATTAAAATAATTTACACATGCAATTACTACTACTAATGGCCTATAATCCAACGCATACAACATATTACATAAACGCAAACGCCATCCGTGTCTCTGCAACTCAACATTATTTTTTTTCCTTCCAACAAAAAATACTCACAATAATCAAACAGAGCCTTCCAACTTTACTGAAAAGAGAAGCACAAGGCACACTTATATGCACACATATGATCATCATATTAAAATAACCTCTCAAACATTTTTCCTTTTCATTCCTTTTACTTACTCCGCTGTTCAACTTGAAGCCATTCATGGCCTTGGCTTTCATTGCTATTTAGTCCTTAACACTTGGCAACCATTGCAAGACTCCAAATTGAGTGCATCTTCAATTTTCAATTATTATTTGCTATTAATCCGACCATTGTGTTTCTTGTAGGACAGCAAGTTTTTAAAATTATTATATTCAAACAACCATCAGAGAGTAGGACAGGACACTCAATACCCCACAAGCAACAACACATGCATCCAAACAATCACTCATCAACCCCCACAAACTCAATCTTCATAGTGTGTATCATATACAGGACATGTTTGGCAAAGTTTTTACACTCCCTAAAAGTACATTTAACAGTGTTTTTCCATAAATAGAGATAATCTTCTTTACATATTTACTTCGATTTGCGTAAAAGCACTTCTACACCTCTTTCTCAAATGGGTACAATATCTATCTTCTTAATTATTTGTTCCTATCAATTATTTCCAAAATCCAATACCCTAGCTGTGTTAAGGAATATGCCTACCCCCCCCCCCCCAAAAACAAAAAATTCAAAGGTTTCAGCTAAACTAGTGTCAATCCCTTGCAATTCACAGTGGTATGAGAAATGAATTCATTTTTTCTTGCTCATATATAATTTACTCGAGTATCTATATTATGTATGGATTAATAAATCATATTTAGTGATTTTCAAAAGGATTTTTTTAGCATAAATGCATTTTTAAAAAATGAAATGAGTTTTAGCGTGAATTAGAATGAGTTGTGTATTTCACAAAGTTTGAAAACATAATTTGCACTAGATTAATAATTCTTTTTATTTAATGATGTAGACACTAATGGTATAAAATTAGGAACGAGATTGAACTTACTAAGTAGGGAGGTTTTGAGCTACTCATGGTACATGAATAGTATGTAATAGTATTTAATCTATAAAAATTTATGTAATTTATAAGCTATAAATATTGCGGGTCAAATAAAAATTAAACTATGTACAGACAAAATGGGAAATATGCGTGCTTCTTGTTCAAATCCTAATATCCTATCAAATCTAACATCAGTGACAAATATGTTAACAATAAAGGCTTTATTTTTCCTTTATATTTTAAAAATGCTTTTAAATAAATCGAGATAAAACACTTTTCACATATTTATTTTATAAACTGTAACATAAATTGAAAAAGTATATTCCACCGTTAATCCAACTATGACCAAACAAGATAAGACTTAATCTAATTTAACAAATTAAGATGACACAACATATCATAGCCTGCAAGGAATAAACTTATAAAACATGTTCATCCTAACTTCATAATGCATTTTAATTAAAGGCTCGCATCATAGTGAAAGGGATTTTGTCTATTGGAACATAATATTTTGAGATTAGGTAGTGGGAATGGAGGAAGGGACCCAAATGAAAGAAAGCCTAAGATATGGAAAAGACCAATCACATCCATACATATTTGTTCCTTCGCCTGCAGAATCTTGTTCCGACAAGATCCGCACTTGCTGCAATACGTACATTCATCCTCTAATAAATCCTTCTTCACCAATTACCTTTTTTTCTTGTTATTAGCACATGCCCTTCTGCTCTACATGTATAATTTTCAGCCGGTCTTGTTTTATTATGGATAAACACATGTAGAGACAAAGAAAATCTTGCTGGCTACCTCTTCTTCGTTACGAATTTTCAAACGGTCTTTCTTGGTTAGAAGTCTGAAATATTTATAAAGTTGAGATTGATTGCATGAGTTAGTTTTTTTAAGAAAATAAATGATGTTGGTTGGAACAGATCGGCTAAATACAAGTATGAGAATCAGAAAGAAACTCTAAAAGGATTTGTCTCTAAAAAGTTATAACCCATGGCCGAAACATGGATGGATGATAGAAGATAAGCCTTCAGAGAGCATGTCTCTTATAACCCTTGCCTTGAAAACACTACAAGATTGATCACTCCAGTAATAGCCCGTTTGGTTTGCTGAAAATGTGCCGATGGAAAAGGAAAATTGAGATTTTCCATCGGCGGCAACCGTTTGGTTCAACGAATGCGATGGGAAATGGCTTCCCACGGGAAGCCATTTTCAGTCGTCCATGTGAAAATCTCTTCCCACCAAAAAGGGTGGGAAGCCAAATTCAATCGCAAACAAAAGATAGATTTGACCTTCGTGTGTTGAAACATAAACTCATTGCACTGCCGGTGACGGAGAAGGGAGGAACAGAGGCTGAAGATGAAACCGGAGAAGATGAACTTCGTGTGTTGCATGATGTTGCAAATAAATCATTCATCTCGAAACATCTAAAAACAGAACAAGCAAATCATCAGAGAATAGAACAAGCAAAGTTACCGGAGCCGGAGAAAACGAGCGCATACGAAAATATTATCAGCGCATCTTTACCTCATTCGAATGGGTGAAGATGAGCTGAAAAATTTAACTTCATCTTCACCCATTCGAATAGGGTGGAGATGTCACCATATATATAAATATATAATTAATAAAATATATATAATTAATAAATATATATTAAATAATAAATATAAATAAGTTACTTTTTATTAATAAATACTTATATTTATATTAAATAATAAATATAAATAAGTTAATTTTTATTAATAAATACTTATATTTATAAAAAAACACTTTACATTTGTCATTAAGGGTAATATAGTTATTTGATACAATTTTCCTACTCTCTTTCCTAAATTTTACTCCAATCAAACAAAAATTTTCCCATCAACATATTTTCCATTGCAGTGCCAACCAAATAGCACTTCCTAAAATTTTTTCCGTTCCATTCCATTCCATTCTCTTCTATTCCATTCCATTCCAAAGGTTTCACCGAACCAAATGGGCTGTAATATTGTTAAAGTATTCTCACGATGATATGAGAATGCAAGAAAAGTTTACATAAAAGAGGAATAAAACTCTCTAAGGAAAAAAATATTTATTCAAAAATATTCTCTCTGCATTGCACTACAAAAATGTAGCCTATTATAGGCAACCACGTAACATTCTAGAATAAAAAACTTTAAGTCTTAAATGTTATAATGATGCCTTAACGATGATTAATTGTTTTGGTTGGTACCATTCAAGTCTAAAGGAATTATGAAACTACTTGAAAAAAAAAATATTTGCTACCTAAAAGTATAAAACTAAGATAAGATTTTCTAGAACAATCTTTCATCAAAAAACCTTACTGAACATAAATAAAAAGGGAAACCCTAACAAACAAAATTAAATCTTTATTAATGCATAAGGATGCCTTTCTGCATCTTGAATACTTTTGGACATCACTCTTGTGACATGGCATTTTAAGTAAATTCTTTAATATTGATTGCATATGGCCTTGTATGTTATCTTGCTGGGCCTGTAGCTTTTGTAATACCAATTTGGTGTTTGTTTGGGAACTCATTTTTCCCAACGGGCATGCAACCCAAAACAAAAACCATCTCGAAATCCATAAAAACCATCTTAAAATCTATAAAAACCATCTCGAAATTCACAAAATACCTTAGAATCTGTAAACTCCTTTCTCCCAACAGAATTCCCAAACACACACGAATTCATGGACTTCCATGCTTTGACACATGCTCAAACGTTAAGGGGTTTTTGATATGAGGGCAGAGGGAAGGGGATTAAATTTTTTTAGTTGAATTTAAAAAATAGAGAAGTAGAGTTAAAAAAATTTATTTAATCTTTCATAAATGTTTTATCTTACATCCTATCTTTATTAAAATTTTATAACCAAAACTTTTAAATATTTTAATTTCAACTAACAAAATTTTCCCTGCGCTCACATCCTGTGCCCAAAGCACCTAAAGGGTGTTTTTTTTTATACGAAAAGGTTTAGATGGGTTTGGCACCAGTCTCCCACCAAGGTTAGGGCACGGCCCCAGGGCTCTTTGAGCACTTACAAGGGACTTACAAGATCGCCTACCAATGAGGTCTCCCCGTTGGTCAGAGGGTTCGAACACACACCCTTGTAATCGGGGTGGAAAAACCTTAACCAACTGTGTCAAACCTCATTGGCCTCAACATGGACATGGTGAAGGCCTCATTTGCCCCCTTAACATATCTACTAACGTTATAAACTTTTAACGTGGCTAACTGAAACTCAAATATTATCTTGAAGAGAATATTAGGTTTGCTTAGACTCTTCTTATATGATGTTACCTTGGCTGCCATGTAAAATAAAACATAAATTAAATATTTTTGTATCCTCAAAATTTTGTTAGTTTACCATAAAAAATATAAATTAATTATTTTTAATTAAAATTTAATAAAATGTTTGAATTTTGATGCTAACCCATCAGAGGACGAGTGTGCGTGTGTAATATGAATATATAAAAAACTTTTAAGAAGAATAATATCTACTTAAAGTTTGACTGAACTTGAATCTAAATTAGTCCGAATTTGGAGGCAGTATTACATATTAGTTATCCATCTCTCGTATTAAAGATATGGAGGCAATATTATTTTTGTGTAACTCATTAAACTCGCATAAGTCATCTTACTTTGATCTTTTCATGATTTCTTTTTTCATTCTTTTTCTATTTTGCTTGCTTAGCACGGGCATCCTCCTATTTGAAACAATTTTATTTGAGGCATTGTCATGTATCAAATGTTAGCAACCCTCCCGGTGAAAATTTGAATATTGGTTCATCATGTTGTAATGGGCTAATCCCTTCTGCTATACCCAATCCTTTTATGTTTTGTTGGCCATCAATTTTTTTTCTGGTTTCAAAAAAGGGTTAACCTAGTTATGGGCCCAAGCTTAGTTCACTTTCATTAAACAAGGCCCAAATTTAATTTTGTTCAGTTCTATCATATACATATTCAACAACTGACACAAAAACCAACGGTTGGTTGGATCAAGTGGTAAGCGGCTTATTCCAGTTTAAGCAATGTCTTGAGTTCGAGCCTTATGAATGCAGCAGTTACTATTGGGAGACCTTCCCACCTTTCCCGGGTGCGCGACACGGGTCGAGTCCAGATTAGTTAGGACGAAGCTCCGGAGACCGGGCGGGTAATAAAAAAAACAACTGACACAAAATATACAAACGGAATTTTAAAAAAAATCACAGGACATATGTGCTAAGTTTAAAAAAAAATATTGAAAAGAGAAAGATGTGAGAATGAAATGTAGAGAGAAAATTTTAATAAGGGTAAACATAAATTTTTTTATCAATTTAAGTCATATTTAAATTATTGAACTGCCTGTTTTTTTGTATATAAAAATTAGTTAAAATGAATTTATAATAAGAATCTGAGTGGTATCATCTTTCTTTCTTTTTTTTTTCCTTGCTGACTAATAACAATTCTTGTAATCAAATCAGATTTTAACTATTCATATATTTTTTAGTATTCCCTCTTTCTTATTGGAATTGAAGGCTTGGCTTGAGTTTTAAATAGGGGTGCTCAACATTTCCCGATCCTGAGCTTCCCGTCCCGATCCCGAGCTTTCGGGACGGGAAAAATCGGGATCGGGAAAAATAAAATTCGGGATCGGGATCGGGATTGGCATTTCCCGATCCCGATTTTTCCCGATCCCGAAAATAATATAAAAATATATATAAATATATATTTTTAATAATATAAATATATATTTTATATTTTAATAATATAAATATATATTTTTTAATAAATATAAAAATAAATCGGGAAATTCCCGATCCCGATTCGGGAAATTCCCGATCCCGAAATTTCGGGAAAAATCGGGATCGGGATCGAAAATTGATCCCGAACCCTTTTCGGGATTGGGATCGGGATTGGTATTTCCCGATCCCGTCCCGTCCCGAGAGCACCCCTAGACTTTCAAATAGAAAATTTCAATCAACATTACCTTTCAATTATTTACACACGCACGCCCACAAACACACACACATTAAATTATCTCTATTTATTGCAACCTTAACTCGATAAAACTAAGTTGGTATAAGATCAGGAATGGACCAACTAGATACAAGTATGAGAATTTGGAACGAGACCCCAAGAGAACCTATTTCTTGTAACCCAAGCATGAAACTCGAAAGGATAATAGAAGGTAGGACTTTAAGAGATTGTCTCTTACAACTCTATCTAGAAAAACATCATTAGGTTGATCACTCTTTTGATATAGTCAGAGTATTCTTGTAATTATACAAGGATGTAACTTACACAAAGCTTACACAAGAGAATATAATTCTCTAATGAACAAAGTTCTTATTAATTTCATTCTCTTCCAATGAAGTACAAAAATGTAGGTAACATATAGGCTACTATAGAACACTCTAGAATAAAAAAAATTCTAAGAATTCATTGCTATAATGATGTCTTTATGATGATGGTTTAATTGACACCATTCAAACCCAAAGAAATTAGGAAACTATTTAAACTTGAAGAAAAAATCTACTACCTAAAAATAGAAAATTAGAACAAGATCTTATAAAACAATATTTGACCAAATGGCCTTATTCAACAAAAATAAAAGAGGAATTTTATAAAAATAAAATTACATCAAAGTTAATGCATAATGACAACTTCTAAATGTTTCTTAAATCCTCTTGGACGTCACTTATGTTTATCCTTTAAGACACAAGCTTGTCACATGGTATTTTAAGTGAATTCTTCAATCTAGAATGCATATGAACCTTGTACGTCTTCTTAAGCTTCTTCCATGCTTATATTACACCAATTTCCATGGACCTTCATGCTTTGCCACATGCTCATACTTTTATGGGTCATGGAAGTACACATATAGGCTTGAATATACATGGTTAATGGCTGGTTTACACCCTCAACAAAATATACTAATATCATGGGTCTTAATTGTAACTAACTGAAGCCCAGTGTTATTTTTTGGGTAATTATAATTGGGTCAGACTCTTCTCACATAACATGGACATCATGATTGACATGAAGATGCAACCTTGACTACCATATACAATGCCATGTAAGACGTCATTTGTACCTCTATCATATGTATAACCCGTTTCACTTAAAGCCTAACTTTAATGTGTATGTTTGGGAAGTCCATTGGGAGAAATGAGTTAACAGATTTCGAGGTATTTTACGGATTTCAAGATGGTTTTATGGATTTCGAGATGGTTTTAATGAATTTTGAGATGGTTTTTACAGATTTCGAGATGGTTTTGTCTCGGCTTACGTGCACCGTTTGGGAAACGTTGTTCCCAAACAAGCACAATCTCTATATGTCATCCGATAATAACCATATCGATTGTATAAAAAACATAAATTTTACAAAGTTAATGTCTGTTATGTAAAGCTACATCGTAAGCAATAATTTCACAGTTCGTTATATTTAATAATTGACCCTGTATGGTTAAAATCGCTTAACAATAATTAGAAGAGAACTTGGAACTCCAAGTAGGTAAGTTTTAGTTCCAAATCACATCATGTTTATCCATAAGATTGTGAATTCAAATCTTGCTTAATGATGTAAAGACTTCGTTGGTAGTCGATTTGTAAGTACCTTTTATAAGTGCTCTTTAAATTTGGAAGTATGCCTTGTCCCTGATAAGTCTTTGAGATCCAATTCACCTAAACTTTTTGTGACAAGAATAGAAGGGAACTTGGAACTTGAAACGACATTTGCTAACATGTACTAATGAAAATTTGATTAAAGCATGTCATGGAGACCTAAATTAGATTACAAGCATTGAATGAATTATAAGTCCTAATCGGTCGAAACCCTAAATGAATACAAAGTCATAATAACTAATACAAAGCTAGCATACTTACAATTGCAATAAAACTCAAACCAAAAACCTCACCAAAAGGATACTCCCAGAAAGTAGGATCACTGAAAAACAAAGAATAAGCTGCTTAAAAATACTAGCCAAGTAAAGAACAACTTCCTGATATTCTCATTGATAGATGATAGAGCAGAAGAAATGTCTTGCGTCCTGAAACAAAGGATTCAAACTTTAGCATCCAAAAAAAAAAAGTTAAATAGACATCATTTTGATCCCTTAGACAGATATTTCAAACTATTTGAGGATCTGTGAAGTTGGTCACTAAGCATTGGTATCATGTTATTACTATTATGCCAAATGCTTTGCATTCAACTTCACTACAAACTTTTGGCCAAAATGAAAGGAACTTTACAAATTTAGAGAATTTGCTGGGCAATTGTGTGTGATCAGATACTGATGTGCAATGAACACAAATCCTACAAAGAACCATACCCTAAAAGCTAACTATTGGAGTTAGAGAACCCATGGCCTTATAAGGTCCCTCATTCAAAGTAACCCTCCATGTGGGATTCATGATAATAAGTACTTCGATGATTGAAGAAATAAACAATCAAACCTGGATCTTGCAAAAGGAGCCCAAAATTTACCCCCTTTTTGGTTAATAAACTTCGTAACTACAAACTATGTAGACAAATAAGGAAATCATAATCATTGATAGGAATATGCTTCTGCAATTTACTTAGGGTGCCACAGAAAAGGGCATTGTCTGGGATGGGCAACTCAGTCTTGTTAGTTTGCTCAGGATTCACAACCCTCACATAGGTTTCCTGACCCAGATACCATGAATCAAGATTCTGAGTTCTCAGGTTCCAAACCCCAACGTTGTCTAGAGACACTAAAATTGCTGTCCATGCTCCAGGATACACCTTCATTAACACACATAGTGAGATCAAAGCTTGTAGAGATTCATAATAATGCCCTTGAATAAAAATGCATGAAACTTGTTAGTTTCCAGGATGAAGAACGTAACCTGTGTTGTAGTTATAGCTATTCCATCCCACTTGTTATATGTGCCTCTGCTATTATCAGACCACTCAGCATAATCCATCCTGCACCATTCCACAATTGTAGTGGTTTTAATTACCAGTATGAGGGGCAAAAAAGTATGCACCATTTTTCTTCTTCATAAATACTCTGTCTCCAAAAATGAGGAAACTAGTTGCAGGTTTTGAGTACCAATGACAAAAAACACGTATCCGCTCAAGTGGTAGCTATGCATTTTGGTGTCATTGTTCTGCAGTAAGATTTCCAGAACCCTCTGAAGGTTCCATCGATTACTGATGTTTCTGTGCGAGGTGGTCCTGTGAGAGGCTTGCTGGGAAAATCAAGCTTGTAGATTCTCTTCAATATAAACTGGTCAGCCAGCCTGATTGGAGAGGAAGGATTCACATAAGAGATCCCATTGAGTGTAGCTCGATATTTCCCTTTAATCTTTTCTGGTGGCTTATTTCTTATCACAAACATCAGTCACATTTATGGAACCGTATCTGAAGGATCCTTGTGGATTTGGGCGAGCCCCACTCGCTGATACATTCCATCTGGCTCAATTTAATCACAGAATTCTGAAAAGTGAGTACCCCAGTAATGATTTTCTGTTTCTTGAAACAATAAGACATTTGAGTCTTCAAAAAGATGCATCTTGTTTTATCTTGTTCTTCTCAAGTCAGTAGACTTATTTTAGTCCCCATCAATATTGTCTTCATGTTAAACCTATTGAAACTTCAAAGAGATGAGTGACATCACTTATCTCTTCAAAGAGGCTTGGCTTAACATGAGGATAACATCGAAGACAAATACTAAAATGAAATGAGAAGATCATTAAACTTTAATTCACGCAATTTTTTTCAATTAGTTTTCTGATTTGAGGCATATGCAGCTAATCAAACTTTAAGTCATGTAGAGACCTGATGGATATGGCTTGGTTCATTGAGAAGGTTTCGTCAAACTGATCATCTGGAGCATCTGCAAGAGGACCAGCTGCTTTTCCCTTGGAATTCGCATAGTGAAGGATGGCAACTCCGGTTACTCTCTGCCAACGTGATTCGTTCACAAACCTGGCAATTGCTACAATGTAGTAATCAGTACTTGCATTCCGATCTGTACTTAGCAGAAAAGAATAAGATTGTCCCACATGTATGTCTAAGCTGGTGTAGTTCTGTTGCACTGTGTAAGATCCCTCGGTTTCTACTAGAAGTAGGTTATGACTCTGGATCCTGAAATTCAGATTCGTTGATACTCCAATATTGTGGACGTGAAGCCTATAAGTCTTTCCTGTTCAACACTAACAGAGTGTCTCGTATATCGAATCATCAATAAGCAGCATAGCCAGTTAAAAATTATTAAGGGAAAATGCAACTATCTGTTATCAACTTTAAATCATGCGCGCGCGTACATTCCTGAAATTATTTGAAACCCCAAAAAGCAAATCATTATCAACTATCACTAATCAGAAATGAGACCCTTGGGCTCAATTCTCAGCAACCCCATTAACAATGACATTAGAGAAATGGACACAACGGCTTAAATCCTCGAGGATGATAGTTGGGATAGTAATATTTAAGCCTTGAAGAATGTGAGAAGTGTTTGCTTACAGATGAAAAAGGTAATTACATTTTCCCCAATTGGTAAGATAAGAAAAAAATATTTCTATCTAATCAGGCCATATGCATGGTTCACATTACTAAATTCACCTTGATCTCTCAAGACACTAGTCAATATAAACTCCAAGTACAAAACAACACTACGTAATGACCTTATATGTATGCTCCTTGAACCGGAATTCAATTCACCACATGACTGATATTAAAGAGGCATAGAGTAGAGAACCCAACATAGATATCTTCCAAGAACGTACCAGGTTGGACTACAATAGTTTCATAATCAATGCCATCAGGAACAAGTGTATCATTATATCTATAAGGGCCTTTTCCATTGATAAGAACACCATCGGGCATCCCGAGATTTTTTCCTGCATCAAGGTCCTTCCTTAAATCCTACATTTCAACATTGTACTAGTAATCAGTAATAAAACAGTGTGGCCACTGTGTGTAATCAGCAGGTAAATAAGTATGCATGAATGAGCAAACCAGCCAACACTAACCGGGTGAGCGCGAGTGTACCAATCTCCAATGAAAATGACACTATCACTATGTGGATGTCAAAAGGAATAGGAATGATGGGTCTGTTGTTTATGATGAAACCACCAAATCCACCAGCTGCTCTCTGGAAATTTAATGATGGAAAGTAGAAAAACTTCCAATCTGATCCTTCAGCTGAAACTGTTATGTCCAGTTCCACTTTGGAGGGATGGGACAATTTGTGCCAAGAACTTCATCTTACCAAGAGCTTCGCCTTTGCTGAATCCCAGACCTGTCTCACCCATAAAAAAACATGTAAACTGAATAATAATGAATCTCATTAAATAAGAATCAATGTATACAAGGAAACTAATCAACCCTTCTAAAGATGATTTACCCTAAACCTTTAGGGACTCATGATGTGAGGACCTATGTTAACATCCCTCTTTGGTGATGATTACCTCACACGCTCTTAACCCATGAACTATGACCAATGAAAGATCTTAACCCATGATTATGAGATCCTATCCAACTATTATCACCATAATATCACAACAATCCATAAATTCAGCCAGTGGCGGACTCAGGACCTTGACTTAGGGGGTGCAAACTATTTTCTGAGAAGATAAATATGACTCATTATTAATATCTTTTTGAGAATAATTTGAGTAAAAATTTAGTGGGTTCAAAATTAGCAAATGAGTGGATGCAAAATAAATCACATAGTACTAATATATACCTGATTTTCTGGAAGTCAGGGGTGCGGCTGGAACCGCTGGGGACAACGTAGGTCCGCCCCTGAATTCAGCTAATGCTTCTCAGCATTGTTTTGTGAGCATATTCAAATGCCAAAGTTCAGTTTCATACCAATGAATGAGGAGATTCTCGTCCAATTTATTCCGAACATTGACTACAACATTGTTATTTATGGTCACGTTAATATTAGAACCAGGAAACTTGTCATTAATAGCAATAACCTGCAAATATCTCAGACATAATGTCCCCTTTAAGTTCAACTTCAAACTATCACACAATGCAGATCTTAAACCACAAGTAAAGTTTGAAACTTTAGAAGATTGAAATTAAATCCCATAAGACTGAACCAAAAGTAAGAACACCCACATGAAAGGGTGAAGTAAAAATAGCAAGTGAATGTTAGATGTCAGAAAACAAACCTGTTGAGGGACTCCAAGAGGAGAGGCAGTAATGTATGAGACAACAAAGTTGTAGGAAACAGTGGCGTCCAGGGCAGAAGACGAGCTCAAAAGAAAGCAAATGCAGATAAGACGGAGCAACAGAGCCGTAGAGAAGGCTATTGTTGACGAATTCCAAAGAGAAATTGCAGCAAGCTTCTTCTTTTTTCTTTTGAATTGTTACATAATCAAAAGAGGTAGGACTATAGGAGGAAGAAGGTGTGTAATGTGAAGAGTGGAGCGTGAAGAGTGGGAAAGGGATTGAATTTGGAGGGCGGGGACCGAGGGAAAGAGAACGGCTCTTTTTAACTTTTTTGACAGATTTTGCTGTTTTGTCGGATAACAAGCATGGGTGGTTATTAGTTATTTTGGCAAAAAGAGACAGCCAACATTAGAATTTTAAAGGTTGTATCGATTTCTAACAGTGATTCATGAGAGTGATATTAGCCCTAGCTGTCCTAGTGTTACCATGTTACGTTAATATAAATTGAGATAAAACTTCTTTTATATATTTATATCATAGAAGTTAAGTTAAAAATTAGATTGGCATAGATTGCTTGAAATATTTGTTATTTGAACAAATTAGACTCACTATGTGTGTGTGAAAAAAGTGGGTACCAGCTAATAAGACATTGTGCTAGTTTAACATGTGATCTCGATTTCAAGCCTTAAAAAAAATTCAAATATCTATATATTTATATCCATATAAATTTTAATATATTACACTATCTAGAAAAAATGAACCATGTGGTTTATGGCTCTGTTTGTTTTGCCCGTTTGTACAACGGGTACGTTTACCGAGACACTTTTCTTCTCACATAAATTGCCTCGGAATCTGTGTCCATTTTCCCAACGGGCTATCCAAACGGAGCCTATTTTAAACACGTTTTTCAATAGCTTCTATAACAATAATTTCTGAAGAAATTGTCATGCATTGCAAAGCAAGCTTTATGTTTAGAAATTAATGAATGATATGAACTCCCTCACAATTTAACATATTGGTATATAATGAAATTTCTATTGAATTTATTCCCTTCCAACTAAAACATTTGACGCAATTCAGAAGAAATCATTAGTCTATAATGTAAGTCTAATTATCAATTTTTCATTGTACTCTCGTTTGTTGGTGGTACACATTGAACAGAGGCCAAGTTGAAAAAAAAAAAACTAATTTAATGTATATTTAATGAATTACAGTGCTCCCTAGGAGCCCGGTCCTTATTAGTACAATGTACCAACCAATTCTTGATCCTTTTTATAAAGCATTTATACTAGTTTGAATGAGTATTAGATATTTTTCATATATACCTATGTTTAATAAGGGTAGTGGAAAATAGTAAAAATTAATATGATGTTTGTTATGAAAATAAAGAATTGCACAATAGATTAAAATGGAGAGATAGATAAGATAAAAGAAAGTTGAAGGAAAGAATAAGGAAGAGCTCTAATTAACTTCATTGTAGGATCAATTTTACATTGTACTCTTTTTTGAGGACGATTGAAAATCAGTTTCCATCAATTTTGGTGGCAACCAATTTTTCTTTATGCATTGAAAAGTTGGTCGCCACCAAGAAAAATCCCGAATTGGATACAACATCGAAGATCCGTATATTCTTTTTGCTGATCAATGATTATTACAATATTGGGTAACCTAGGGTTGGAAAAACGGGTTGGGCCCCTAACAACAGCGGGCGCCAGCCAGCCCTGCTCAACCCGCGAGTTAGGCGGGTTGAGCCCGCCAACCCGCCGTTTTAATTATTTTTAAAAAATACATATTATATATATTTTCTTACCTTATTTCATCCCAATATTTTTTTACAAAGGAAAAAGTAATATTAAACTCTATTTTTAGGAAATTATTAAACACTTATTGATGAGATTGGAAAAAGGATCATGAAAATATACAATCTTATAGAAAAAATTGGGTAAAAAATAGAAAAAAAATTATTTTTTATAAAAAATTAAATTAAAAAAAGCTGGTGGGCGGCGGCGCGGGCTCGGGCTGCATTTTTGCAGCCAGTTGCTATGTGTCACGGGGCCATTACCCTCTCCCCCAAAAGACGTCTCATGAGGGTGTGCAGCGCACCCGCTTATATAGCCCAGCACCCTCCCGAGCCTCTCCGATGTGGGACTTGTGACATTCTCCCACAGCCATTCGCGAGCGACCTCGCCGCGAGAGCCCACCGGCAACCTTGCCGGCGTCCGGAGGGTCCACCCGCACCGTTACCCTCTCCCCATTACTCTCTCCCCGCCGACAGGGGCGTGCAGCGGGCGTGCGGCGTGCGGCTTCATCCC
>JANTPZ010152594.1:0-11810 GCA_025593235.1 Vachellia pachyceras | reverse complement strand
TAAATACATCATTTAAGACATAATAAGTTTTCAAATTCTTTGTCACACCATCCTTCCCAGAAAGCATGTGTTATAAGTTTTCAAATTCTTAATGGTTTAGATAGGGCCAGATAAGGTTATGGAATGACTGGATAAACAATGTTTCAAATTTTCCACTCCTATTATCAATGTAAAAAACTTGATGATTAAAAACTTTGCCAACTTATTATGATGTTAGGAAAATTATAATATGAAGATAAAAAGCAGTAATCTGGCCCAAATTTCATGCTTAATCATTATTGCTTTTAACCCTCTATTGATACGGCCAAATTGCGGATGTCAGTTGTCATGTACAATCTACAATAAAACCAACACAGCAGTCATATAGTTGTCATTGGCAACCTAGGCAGCCATATTGACAACTGTCGCGGCTCTACTGACAACATCATCTGCTACATTTCACCATTCCGCCCCAACTCTTCACACACCTCCATTTTCACCTTCATCTTCATTACATCACCATTTTTTTCAGACACACAGCACACATAACACAAAAACAGAGCAACCATTTTTTCCAGACACACAGCACACATAACCCTTATCAAGCAAATCAGATTGTATTGACAGATCAATCAACAAGTAAGCCATGTAACCAAAATACCGACGGAAACAAGCATATATGACCACAATCACAGAATATATTCAAACGCAGCAGGAGTACCTAGTTGGAAAGGATTTAAAGCGACGAGAGAAGAGAGATATGAGCTCTGCAAGTGAAAGGGGAACAGTAGAGGCTTAAAAAATGTGAAGGCAGCGAAAGATAGAGGAAATATTCACAAGCTTTCGTGTTCGGAGATCAAAGATGCAGAGAAAGCTTCAGACCCCCGCTTTCCTTTTCTGAGATGCCCATCGTGACTGCGCAAGAAGATGCAGAGAAACCCAGCTGCTCTCCCTTTCAGATCACTAAGGGCATGGCAGTCTTTTCACTTGTGAAGTTATTTAAAAAATGGTCCCTTGGGACCTCTGGATAAATATTAAAAACTTTGGGACCATTTGTTAATTATCTTGATAAGATGGGACCAAACAGTAAATCCCCCAAATATCACATATAAAAGCACTCAGTAAACGGGCTTCGTGTTAAGAGATAATGGGATCGTTTAAGAATGCAGTAGATAAGTACTTTTATGTAAGTTGCGATAAATATATTAAGGATATTATTTCGTTTTACAGAAAAATATTGTTAAACTTGTGTTTGACTTCCACAAACGTTACAAACAAACCTATTATTATTCCCTTTTCACCCTTCTTTTGCCCTCGTGTATCATTTTCTTTTGGGTCTTTGGGAAATTAATTTTTTAACTTATATTTTCGCATTCATTGTACATCTGTATTTAATTATTGGAAGAACCGGAGATAAATCCCCCGTTGATATATTAATTGAAAGGTTGGAACCTTAATAACCTGAAATGTCAGTTGCATATAACGTGAAAATTCAGTTACTCGTAGAACTTAAGTTGCATAAAATTTCTAAAAAAACAAATACAACTGGCTTTCTATAATGGGTCCGTTTGGTAAAGCGGTGGAGAAGTACTTATGGGCTTATTCACACAAGCCGAGACAAATATGTGGAGGAGATTGTCTCGTTTTGCGGAAAAACACTGTTGAACGTGCTTTTGGAGTGTTTGACCGCTTTGCCAAACACCCCCATTATATATTAAACATCCATGATATGTAACTGAAGTTTTAAGTCATGCAAATACAATTAACATTTCACATTATATAAATATCACTCTTCAATTAATTTGTTAAGAAGTATTTATTTCTAATTCTCCCTTAATTATTACCGTAGAGCTTGAATGAAACCCATATATATATATATATATATATATTCAATTCTATATTCTATGCTTATCCACTTCTCGTCCTCATCATCAACTGGCGGTCTATGGCATCTTTTTAAAACGACACAGATCTTTATTGGTTTACAGCTTGTTTGGTAACCCTTTTAAAATCTAGGTTTGATTTCAAAATCTAAGTTTTACCTTAAAATTGAGGTTTTGTCCAAACAAATTTTTTTTTCCCAAAAGTTATTTTGGTTATAAAACTTCAGTTTGAAACCTAAATTTTCTCTTTCCTATTTTTTCCTCTTTCTTATTTTTTCTCTCTTTCTTTTTCCTACTTTCTTCTTTCCTACCCACTTTTTTTGCCTCGAAATCCGTAAAAGCTAATAACTTCACAAACATAAATCACTTTTCAAAACTTAGGTTTTACCTCAGAATCTGTAAAAGTTATTTTTCAAAATCTATTCTTCAAAACCTAAGTTTTACCTCAAAATCTGTAAAAGCTATTTTCAACCTTATATCCAAATAAGCTCTAATAGTAATTTTCATAGACAGACGTCAATTCATCATAATGGAATATTTATATATATATATATATGTTCAAAAGTCATTATTGATTTCTCACAATCTATGTAATATATATATATAGACACCTTTCGGATTTTTAAATAGAAAGGGAAGAATAAAGGGGAGTGGAGTGTGGGAGCCCTCAATAATTGATTTAAAAAAGGATACCAATGACGTGGGATGGAGTGACGTGTGCGAGAGACGCAACACGTGAATCATGCGGTCACTGTAACACACCTATGTAAGCTTCCATCAATGGATGTGAGACACGTCTCTCCAATATCATGCTTTTTGATAATTACGATTTAGTGCCCTCAGTAGATAAAAAGTGGTCTACTCTGATGCCTACCGGTCAACAAAGCTTACGTAGTCTCCGTTTATAAACGCGGTAGTTTTATGTAAGTCAAGATAAATATATGGAGGAGATTATTTTATTTTATAAAAAAACACTATTAAACGTACATTTAACCTTTACAAACACTCCATCGAACATGCCCATTATGCTCGTTTGAGAACGCGGTAGAGAAGTATTTTTACGCAAACTTAGGTAAATATATAAAAGAGATTATCTCGTTTTACAGAAAAATACTGTTAAATTTACGTTTCACTTTTAAAAACGTTTCAAACAGATCCATTAAAAGGTCATTTAGTTAGTTACCAATGGTTTGATAACTAAGGTTGCACACAGAGTTGTGCATGCGGTTTACATTGAGGCCATTGACTTTGGTAACTAAGATGAGTTAAATGAGTTTAGTTTTTATAATTAAATTTTAAATTCGCATTAAAAATGTATCAACATAAATCACGAAAGACTCAGTAACTGTAGAGCCACGTCAAACATATATGTTGCTTAATATAATGTAAAATAATATATAAAGTAACTATTAAGCATTGAAATTGTAAGAAGTTGTTGTAAATGGATGAAAGGGTGAATAATGCTGCAACTATCGTAAATGCTGCTGACAGTTGCCTTATTTGGAATAACATTTAAAAATCCAGCGTTTATTTTTTCGTGAGTGGCGAGACTAGTTATCAGGGTAGCCACGGGCTAAAGATTCTTTTTTAAGAAAAGAAAAAAAAAGGATAGTATTGTAAAAGCACACACTTCTCAAAATTCTATTTTGGTGACGAGTATTGATTTGGGATTTTGTAAATTGGGATGACCTTTTTAGGATTTGCAATTTCAAAAGGGTATTTTTGTCGAATTTTTTCGAATTAAAAGTGCATTAATTAACCCTCATAATGTAAAATTTTCCCCTTCTCTAACTTTTTAGAGCACAAAAGGACGCAGCATGGAGGAGTGGGACATGGCCTGTCCCCTTTGCTTGGGAGGGAGCATTCACGTGGAGACCTTCTGAGAAAAAGTTGACTGGGTCAATTGGGGTCCACCGGCTTCTATATTTTTTTAAAAAAAGTTTATAAAATGTTTTAAAATAAGTTTATAAAGTACTTATAATATTATTATTCTCCACCCCACATTTGCCCCATCTCCATGCATTGCCATCTCCTGTTCATCATTGCCTTCACGAATAAAGGCATATGTGTATTAAAAAAAATAGATAATGCAAGTTAGTGGGATATTAAAAAAATTATAAGGCAAGGAAATCGATTATATAAAGCTTTTTCCAAAGTATTTTTAAGTCACACGCACACATAACTTGCATTGGCCAGAAGAATATTCCGAGACTGGATTTTGGGCGAAAATGGGAAAGGGAGGAAAAATGATTCATTAGTGTGTCTGAGAATCCGTTAAGAGAGAGGATTTTACGAAATTCAAAAATAATTTATTGATTTTGAGATGATTTTTATGGATTTTAAGATTTTTTATGAATTTTAAGATGATTTTATTTTGATTTGCGTGTACGATTAAGAAGAAGTTATTCCCAAACATGCATTAAGATTGATTTTCTTCATCAATCAAGGTAAATGAGCTTCATATGATTTTAATAAACTAATACTCTTTTAACTAAAAATTATTATTTAAAAAAATGGTTGTTAAAAAGATTAGTTTTATTTTAGATTTTATATATATTAAAATGATTTTTTATAAAAGTAAAAATAAAAAAAAATTAGAAGTTCCAAATCAACTAGACCGTTCCGGGTGGCGACCGGTGAGGGAGGACGGGAGGTTGTAACTGGGGAGCATTCACGTGGAGGCCTTCCCATCAATTTTGACACTTGTTTAAAAGTTATTTTAAAAATAATTTTTATAAATTTTGAGGTAAAATATAAATTTTATAGAATAGATTTTGAAAAATAGCTTTACAGATTTTGAGGTAAAACAAAGGTTTTAAAAAGTTATTTATGTTTGGGAAGTTATTAGCTTTTAAGAATTTCGAGACAAAAAAGTTGGTAGGAAATAGAAAAGAGAAAGAATGAAAAGTAGGAAATAGGAAAGAGAAGAAAGAAAAAGTAGGAGGGGGAAAGAGAAAAAAAAGAAAAAAGTAGGAATGGGAAAAGATAAAGAATGGAAAAGGTATGAAAAAGGAAAGAGAAAGAATGAAAAAAGTAAGAAAGATGAAAGATAAAAAGTAGGAAAGAGAAAACTTAGGTTTCAAATCGAGGTTTTGTAACCAAAATAGCTTTTCTGAAAATTTTTTGTACTTAGACAAAATATAGGTTTTAGGGTAAAACCTAGGTTTTGAAACCAAAACTAGGTTTCAGGAAGAGGATGCAAACAAGCTATAAGTGCATGTTTGGGAAGAATTTCTTCCCAATGATGTACGTAAGTCAAGATAAAACCGTTTTAAAATCCATAAGAATCATATCGAAATTGTAAATTCTTTTTAAATTTTATAAATTCTTCTCAAAATCCGTAAATTTCTTACCCCAACGGCTATGAGAGAGAATTCCGTAAAAACTGAATGAGTCAAATTTTGGGGTCTCATCATGATTAATATATAGGCTTTTATATTTTTAAAAAAGTTTATAAAAATACCTATAATATATATATATATTATCCTCTAACAAACATTGTGCACCACATTTGGAAAACCAGAAAAGTTTGCTTTTGGGGTCCATGCATTGCCATCTTCTGTTTATTGCCTTCAGAAATAATAATAAAGGTACTGGTGTTTTGGGAGAAAAGAGATAATGCAAGGTAGTGGGATATTAAAAAAATATTAATATATATAAAGCAAGGTAATGGATTATAAAGCTCTTGCTAAAGTATCTTTAAGCTACTTGTATCAAAAACAGTATCTCTAAGCTACAAACGCACAGTTATACACCAAAAAAGCTTCAGTGCTTGTTTGAGAACTCCGTTGGGAAAATGAATTTTGCAGATTTTGAGACATTTTAGAAATTTCGAGATGGTTTTACGGATTTCAAAATGGTTTTTATGAATTTCGAGATGGTTTTTACAGATTTCGAGATGGTTTTATCTCGACTTACGTGTACCGTTTGGGAAAATGGCTTCCCAAACAGGCACTCAGTTGGCCAAAAGAATCTTATGAAATCTGAGTATATATTCTATAATTTACTCCTAAATTTATTTGCAAATAATCTTTCAAGCTTCACCATTGAAATGTTGAGATTTGCAACTAGACTACACTTGCTGCCAACTAAGTAAGGGTATTTATATCTTTTTAATTTTTATTTATTCCTGTAAGTTCTCCTGAGTTATTTAAAAAAAATCCATTGTCATTTTTTATTTTAAGTGATCCTTATGCATCATTTTACCCTTTTATGTTTTTTAAAATGGCTATTTGAGTTGTTATTAAATGCAATAATGTTAACAGGAGCAATTTTTAAATATATGCGCATCTAATTCTATTTATGCATCACTTTTAATATGTTTAATTTAAATTAAATAAGAATTGATCTTATTAATTCTATTTTAAAATTGAACAACTTTCTAAATATAATAATAAAAAAATTCTCACTCTTATAAATAACATGGTAAGAAGAAGAAATTGTGAATTTATATAAAATTGTAATGTAAATAAGAAAAAAAAATTCTCTCTTACAGATACGATAAGCGGAAAGTACTAATCATACATGTGAGGGATATTGATGGGTTTGAGAAAAAAATAGAGCTTGAGAAAGTACTTTTTACTTCCATTATCCTATTTATAAATTACTTTTAATATATTCTACATAAATTAAGAAAAACTTTAAATCACATTAACACTATTTTAAAATTCAATAACTTTTTAACATTATCTCTATTTAATATTCTTTTTGATAAAAATTTTTTACTTAACATCCATTGTAACACTTAAAAATAAAATCAACGTATAATAATTAAAGAGTAAAATTGCATGATCTTGCCAAAATTTTACCAGAATTGTAATGAGGTGACATATGATCAAATAAAATCTTACCTTCTTGCCTTATCAATAGCGGCTCGCGGATGGGTACGAAATAAAAGATTAAGTGTGTGTTTGAGAATCCTTTGGGAGAAAGGAGTTCACAGCTTTTAAGATAATTTTATGGATTTTAAGATAGTTTTACAGATTTCGAGATGGTTTTTATGAATTTCAAGATGGTTTTTACAGATTTCAAGATGTTTTTATCTTAATTTACATATACCGTTTAAAAAACGGTGTCCCAGAACCGGGGAAGGGACAATGATCCCCCGCGGGGCGAAAAAATGACAATAAGAAGTTCCTCTATAGATTTTCATTACCTTATTCTTATCACCTGGACGATTCACAGCTGAGCTTTTTTTTTGGTCAGAACTATTCATAGTGAGCTACACATTCATAAGGTGTCTGATTTTGCATATGTTTAGAACGAGCTAATGAAATCAAATCTTTATGCAACTGGAGAAATTGTGGAACGCAACCGACCATCGATATACACGGAACTTTTCAAGAACTTTCAGAATCGGAAGGCTCAAGAAGAGAGCAAAAGCAACTTATATTATCGAGAAAAGCCCTCCAAAGTCTTATTTTTGGGATGTTCTTCTTCATGTAACCAAGCATATCATCTCATATTGAGTCATTTCTAATGCCGCAGCCGAAAAATTCTAGACCAGGGGAAGAGCTTTTTCGGGAATGTCTCAAAGACACAACATCCCAAAACATAGTACATGTTTGTAAAGAACTTCTTTTTAACGATACATGTAAATCAAAATAAAACCATCTCGGAGTCCGTAAAAATCACCTAAAAATTCATAAAAACCATCTAGAAATCCGTAAAGTCTTCTTGGATTTTATAAATTCTTGTTAGAATCCGTAAACTCATTTCTCCTAATAAATTTCTGAACACACTCATTTTCATAGGTCTTATGGAATGCCCTATGCAAATCCATTAGTTTTGTAGAGTTTGGTCCATTTTGCAAGGAAAAAGCGTTTGGGAAGCAAGAGCATGAGATGAGAAGTTTCATCAAAAATTGCATCAACACCTCCTTTTAACTTCATGTCCCTGTTCGGGGGAGCGTTGTTCTTAGTGTTATTTTATAAAAAATATCTTTGTACTCTTCACAACTTCACAAAGTCTTTTAACTCATCAAATGGTTATAAATGTGCTTGTTTGAGAACTTTGTCCCCCAACAGAGAATACAAATCGAGATAAAATCATCTCAAAATTTGTAAAAATCATCTCGAAATTCATAAAACTATCTTGAAATCTGTAAAATCACTTAGAATTCGTAAATTCCTTTCTCCTTACAGAATTTCTTTCTCTCAACCGAGTTTTTAAATAAACACAGTAATGTTTCTTTGTATATTATATTCTCAAAAATTCCAACGTATTGGCCCTACCTTATCCTTTTCTCGATACACCTGACAAGCTTTGGTACATAATAAATACTAAAAATAAATGATAATGATGATATTTGGATTGGATCCAACTAAGGCGAAAAGCCGAAGATCGAGAAAAATCAGTAAACGAAGACAGCGACTTCAGAGTTCGACTGGCTGAGTGGAGTTCTGGTGGGGATGGGGAGAGGAAAAAGTTAAAATTACAATTATTAATAGCACGAGAGTTGTTAGGCAATCTTTAAAAAATTGCCAGGGAATGATTATTCATCAAATATATTATATTAAAATAATTTTTAATATAATACATTTTATTTATGTTTGAATAAATAATTAATCATAATACAGTTATGTTTAGATAAATCATTAGATTCAGAATGCATTTATGTTTGGATAAATATTGAAGAAGTAATTTTTGGAGAAAATTACTTAAAATGCTATGAAGATCATTAATACATATAATTATTTTATATTTTGTGATAAATTTAGGTAATAATAAAATGATAAAAAAGTGGAATAAAGTAAAAAATATCTATATTACATACCATTTAAAAGTATAATTATCCAACAAAAGATAATATTACATGATTTTACAACTGGAAATAAATCCCCTATTAAAAAGTTAATCATATAATGTAACCTTTCGTGTATGTGTAATTGATCTTTTACAATATACAACTAAACTTTCACGTTACATGTAATTCAGTAAATTCAATTTTCTAATTAATTCTTAACGGGCAACTTTCCCTCAATTCTCTCTAAATAATATCCTATTTCCATTTTCACCCTTTCTTATTTATTTTCTTTTTTTGGTAAGCAGTTTCACAGAGAGGTTGAGCAAGAAATGGTAAGTCAGTGCTGCCAGAGAGTTAAGCTTTAGACCATTTTTTTAATTAATTTTGGAAAAAAAGAGTCTGACAGATAAGACATGATATATAAATGAGAGGAAAGGAGAGACCAATGGGAGGTGTTTGGGGCCCACATAGAGGAGTCTAAATCACTAAACAACCAGTCCCTCCTTGGGAATACGGTCCCCTACTTTTGACAATCCTCCTTTCCCAGTAAGGTTGGTAAAGGGGGCCAGCCCGTGGGTTGCGGGCTAGCCCGCACGGGTTGATGGGTTGGGCGGGTCAGCCCGTCATCAATCCACCAGGTGGCGGGTTGGAAAACCCCAGCCTGCGGCCCGTCATGGCGGGTTGGCGGGCCAGCCCGTCAACCCGCCAACTTTTTTATTTTTTTTAAAAAATTAAAAAATAATTTTTTTTCATTTTTTACCTAATTTTTTTCTATAAGATTTCATATTTATGCTATTCTCTTTCAAATTCTATGAATAAGTGTTCAATAATTTTCTAAAAATAGAATTTAATATTACTTTTATCTTTATAAAAAATATTGGGATGAAAAAAGGTAAAAATATATAAGATATAATAATTTAAAAATTAAAAAAAATGTAAAAGCGCGGGCCAGCCCGCCAGAACCCGCGGGCTGGCGGGTTGGACCCGCGGGCCCAACCCGCATTACCATCCCTACTTCCCAGTTAGGCATATCCCTTTCCAAATTTACCTATTACTCCATTCCCTCGTTCCAACACTAGTGGCTTTTATTCAAAGTTTTTTCTTCTGATGATTTTTAGAAAAAGGGTTGGTTTCACCCACAATTTAAAGATATGACATCTAACTCATATTTCATTGGGATTTGTTCCTACTGGTACTGGAGTAAGCCAATCAAACCCTTTAGTCTAGCCACACAGGTAGGTCAATTTAGCTTCACTTAGCTATGGTGATGACTCCCTAAGCGTCGCGATTGAAGCTACAACTAAGTGACAATCCCCAAGATAGAACCCTCCCCCTTTTAAGTGAGAGTACTATTCTAATCCCTTCATCAGTTGAATCTACTTCAGTGGATGGCTTTTACTCAAAGTTTTTTTTGGTTAGTGCTTTTGCTCAAAGTTCTGTCCATTTAGAATGCATTCTCCCACAAGCCCATTCCTAGAAAAAAATAGAAACGGGCTTATAAGACTGAAAATGCATTCTACATGCTCTAAAGTGGTTTCCAAACAGGCACAATATATTTGTAAATAAAAAGTGATAATAAATAAATTCCTCCTATTATACTGCGAGCAACTTACATTTGAATAGTTGAGACCAAATGAGGTTTGTTTGGCACGCCATTTAAGGCTACACCAAACAGAAAGCACTATCGAACCCAAAAATAATATTTTACATGATTTTGAGATAATTGACTTTTTGTGGCAAAATTACTTTAAAGTTGAATTAACTCTTTCTCACTTCCTTTTTTTTTGAGTTGAACATTATAAAATTAAATGCATGTTTTGATTGACAGTAGAAACTACTTTTCTAATTTTATTTTTGGTATATAAGGTAAAGAATGTAAAAAGAGTTTTATCTTAATTTATATAAACGTACCTTATAATGCAAACAGGGAATAAGCTTTTGATATCCCATCCAAGTGAGTTTTAATCAAACTCAGTTTTTTTTAAAAAAGAGCCTATCCAAACATAAAGACGAGTCTCAAAAGGGCAGCCTTTGATAGAAACATAGCAGTTTTTAAACTTTCATGAGATATTATCATTTTTTTGGTAAACCAAATCCATTGTATCTTTTTGACCAAACAAAATCCATTGTATTTTGACTCTTTTCTTTTCCTATTTTGTTAAGCACTGATATCTTTCTATAGAAGATAATATTTGAAGCACAGTCAAATTCTTAATTTGAGCAATTCTTCCAATAAGGATTGCACAAGACATAAGAGACTAGCCCCTCTAACTAGATCTAATGCACGCGGTTATCTTCCTACGTTAAAGATTGTGCAGCTAAAATGTTGATCTGTCTGATGGCCTAAGTTCAACAAAAAAAGCCCAGAGTGAGGCCTGATTACGAAAGGATGGACCCAGGTATAAGATAGTTCAAATCAAATTGGGCTCAAGGTTTAATTATCCAAAACTATTCTTTCCTCTCTGTCGGGGGGAAAAAAATCTAATATCTCCATAAAATTATGCCATTAACATGTATCAAGAAAATTTTAACTTATTTACGTCTTAATTTTTCTCCACCTTTTCACTTCTTCCCTCAACTAATAAGTCAATCAATGCTAATTATTTTTTTAAACTCTTCTTTAAGGTGGCCCACGTCTTTTTATTCATTGATTAGGAGTATCTTAGAAAAGAAAAACTATTAATCAAAATTTTATAAATTATCTTAGCAATGAAGGTAGTATTTTTTTAATCTTGATTTTTAACTATTTTTAGTCTCATCAATATTTCTGAGAATATCTGTCTCTGCCTGCGTGTGGGGATATTAAAATTTCATCACAATTTCTCAACGATAATCAATTCAGGTGATTTAGCGATTATTCTACGTAAGCAATATCCTTGATTCATTTAGATCCATGTGATTAGATCTAATTCCATTCAAATTAGTTACATCCCAATGTGAATTTTTTTTTTGGAATTCTTTTGGTATTAATGGAGGAAAAAAATTTCAGCGTAATTTCTAGTTAGCACTATCAATATTTAATTTAAGATCCGTAGAATAGGTGGGTTGATAAAACAAATTCAATTTTCAATTATTAAAATATTTGATTGTTGCAAGCTAGAATCTTAATGCTATTGTTCCTATCCAAAAAAGTTGGTCATAATTCCATAACTCATTATATATAATAAATTAATAAGCCACAACATCTTCTGGATTTTCCTAAA
>JANTPZ010152590.1:0-17097 GCA_025593235.1 Vachellia pachyceras | reverse complement strand
ACAATAAATCGTTATTCATTGCATAGGTGCCCAAAATCACATTAATCCAAATCAATAACTCCTAGTCTACATTTAAGCACTAAAAGGTCATGTATGGGCTAAAATTGACTCTAAGACTCTGAAAATTCAAGTAGAAAACTAATACAAATAAAGCTCAATTACACACTCCCTTCACTATTCGCAATATAATAGAGACCTTCATTCTCTGTTTTTCAATAACCTCACAGCCCAAAGAACTCAAAGCCCCAACTTTGAGTTTTTCAACGTTTACAAGAATGAATCACAAGTTTAAACTCTCAAAAGAGTAGATAGACTAAACACTGAAGCTCATGGAATAATATTGAATGTTTACAGAAGGCAAGAGACAGAGAGTGTATGAATAGCAGCGTTGTTATTCGTCGTCTCTTTTCGTCTTCAATGCTTCTCTATTTATAGATGAAGTCTTTCAAGTTATCTGTTAGAGAATGCCAAATGCATGTTACTTAGATTGAGTAGCCATTGCCTCTGGTTGGTGTGAGCATTGAATGCGGTAATAAATGTAATCCTTCGACATTGGTGAAGACTGAAAAATTCTGATTGCTTCTCGTTTGTCGAAGATCCTCAATATGTGAAGCTTTTCCTGTTTCATAGATTAGTAAATGAGCATTTATGGTGGCAGGTAGGTTTTAAAAATCTTTGACAGGAATAAGAAAGGATTTGGTAAAAGTGAAGCTCTGTGTCGGACGCTATTTGTTAGATAAAGTTGTGACTCAAGTTGTGAGAATGCGTGACTCAAGTTCTTCCTCATAGTTTTGAAGTTATCTTAAATGTCATGTTATAAAACTTCAAGTTTTCAAAAATGCCTGACTCGAGCTGAAGAAACTTTAATTTGGAAACTCGAGTTCATAATGAAAGTTTCATAATGTAGTTCAAAAACTTTTATTTGGATAACTCGAGTTTAGACTGCAATTTACGAAATCATGTTATGCAACTTGAGTTCTGAAAAGTGAGTAACTCGAGTGGCTGAAACTTGAATGCTATAAATCGAGTTTATGTTGAAAGTTCTTTTGTTAACCAGTTATGCAACTCGAGTTATATGCTTCTGCAACTCAAGTTCTAGTTTACCAAAAAGCTTCCTCAGTAGTTCAAGGTCACGAGACTCGAGTTTAATAAGCCGGAAACTCGAGTTGTTGGAACTTGAAGTGAGAAACTCGAGTTGTCCTTAAAAGTTTAGGGAAACTCGAGTTCTCTAAGACTACAACTCGAGTTCTAGCACATAAGATTTCTAGATAATAAATTTTTTAGGTATGCAACTCGAGTTCTAAAAGAGCTGTGACTCAAGTCATCAGAACTTGAAGCTGAAAACTTGAGTTGTTGATGAAAGTTCCAAGTGACTCGAGTTGCTTAACCTCAGAACTTGAGTTGTTACACATGAAATTCCTTGGACAGAGCACTTTAGGGCATGTAACTCGAGTTCTATAAATGGTGTAACTCGAATCATCACAACTTGAAGTTGGAAACTTGAGTTATACCTGAAAGTTTTCACAAGCATAGAACTTGAGTTGTGGATCATCAAACTCGAGTTGTTGAACTGTAAAACTCATTTTCAAAAATTTCAAAAAACATTTCCAAATCCTACCATGTAACCATTGAATTAAAACTTTGTTATCATCAAAACAATGTATCAACAAAATGACTAAAATGCCCTTACATTTTTCTTAATGACCAAAATGCCCTTACATTTTTTCTTAATGACCAAAATGCCCTTATACTATCTAACTTTTCATAATTCCCATTTTGCCCTTACCTTTGTCGCCCTTAATCTTTTGTGTAATGACCCTTTGTGTACTTCCCAGTAGGTCACCCATCCTGAGATTACTCCAGGGCGAGCACGCTTAACTGCGGAGTTCTCGTAAAATTTCTCTCATTGAGCCAAGTTTGACTTTGGGTTATTCAGCCCATCGGCATCAACTTTTTCTGCCTTTTCTATCTGTGGGTTTGAACTTGACTACTGACTATTGGTTTAGCCCTTTTTATCCAATGACCATATTGCCCTTGATTTTTGTACTTAATGACATTTATATCCCTGGCTTACATTCTTAGTAATTTCAAAGCCTTAGGACTAAATTAACGAGGGTCTCTTTGGTCCACTGACATATTCTCTTTCTGCACTTTTATTTCTAGGCCTTATCTCATAACTACCAGTTTGGTCTATGTCAGTTTACAGAAAAGGGTGGATATTACATTTCTTCCCCCTTTAAAATAAATTTCGTCCTCGAAATTTACACATCCGAGTCAAAAATTCTAAGCTCTTAACTTTCATCTTTTCTTCTATTTCCCTACATACTTTCTCTGCCGCTAGCTCTTGTTAAAATACCTTTATAATTATCTATTGTAGGATCTTTCCTTTTGTATAGGAAACATGAAATTTCTGGCACTCTTAACTTGGGAGTAAGGCTAAACTTAAACTTTTGCCTTAACTTTTAAATTCTTAGAATATTTCTTTAACTTGGCTTTCTTAGCCTTGAAGACTTACCGGATCTTCATTAATGGAGATATCATCAAGAATACATGATCTCCAATTTTAATATCACGGTTATCTTCTTTTATTGGCATGAATTTCTTACTGGTTATCACATCTCTATTGGCTTTATCTTCTTACCCACTCTATCACTGTTTAAGAATCATGCCAATTTCTCTCTTTACTAGAGCTTCTTGATCTTTACTATCCGATCATTATTTTTGAAAAATAAGATCTATGAGTTTGACTTACTTCTTACCTCACGTTTCATTAGTCAGCTTCACTCTTTACTGACATTTATTATTTGTTTCTTTTCTGTAACGTTACATTTAACTCACCCTTAAGCCCTTTTCTTTCAATACCTAGTGAGCTCGTATAATTTCTAGGGTTCTTTGTCTTTCTTCCTTAACTTAACTCATACTTATACCATTATAACAGGATTTGTAGAGTTAAAAAATTCCTTTATGAACTTCAGCGCTCCAATAGGGAACTTTTAAGATTTCTCACTTCCCTTAATTCTTCCATGCTTTTATAGCTTAGAGAGATTTTTACTTTACTTTCAAGATCTCACATTATTTAGCTAGCCTCGTGATCAACTACTCACAATTATACTGGAGGCTTTAAGCTTCAATCTGTGAAGCTTTATGATATTCTTCACTTCTCAACTTATCTTTCTCTATAACTGGCCTGACTATCACTCATTCAGGACTTACAGTTTTGCTCTTTACTTTCTTTACTTGCTTGCATGAGGAATTGGAAATAAGCTCATCTTGATTGATAGTCAGCTATTAATAGAAATAATTAAGGGTACTCTCTCTATACTAGCTAACCATCATAAGGATGCCTTCTTACTTTAATCTTAGCCCCTGGTCATTTCATTCTCATGTCCCAAAGAGCAGCACAACACTTATGACTCTGAGCCATAAAGGCTCTGTGCTTGCTTTAACTGGGTTTACAGACCTTAAGAGCTCTATTGCTCTTCTGGAGGCATATCGCCTCTTCTTAGCTCTGGAACTTCTGATACTAGAGCAATTTTACTCTTTGGAACCTTTAGACCATTGAGCATAAGCTAAGGTTAAGTCATCTATCCTCAGTGGTAGCTAGTCTGGAAATTCCCCAAGATTAATCGTAGAAGCCGACATGTCTTCTTAGGCTTTACTCAATCCTCTTTTCCTCGTGCACTTCACTAGAGCATTTTCTTTCATGGTCTTAACTTACACTTCTCATGCCACATCTCTTTTGCTATACTATTTGAACTCTCGGACATTGATTCATTCATCATCTGTTCTATGCCAATCTGCTATATCTCAGGATTCAACAATCCTTGCTACTTCTTTTCTGATTATTACTACGACGTTGCAGAGAGAGAGGACTTGCATTATGTACAACAAAGAGGCAACTGAACACCCCAGATCATTATGGCAAACCAAAGGAGCTATATGTGTAATATCCCTGTATTCCTGTGAGTGGAAAATAGAGGCTAAGCCAGTAATTGTGTGATGATTTAATGACCTTGGATATGGAAATACGGAAAGAAAAATGCCTCTAAATAAGAAAGATCATGATTGACTAAATCTCTACTCTTAAGAATTTTAAGTAAGAATAACCCAAGGGCAAAAGGGTCATTTGGCCTAAATGATAAGGATAAAATTGTCATTTTGATTAAAAAGGCCTAGGGCATAAAATGTCATCAAATAATAAGAACATTTTGGTAATTTGGTCATAAGTCAACAAAAAGTCAGAGTTAACCAAAAAAGTCAAAGTCGACCAAAAATGTCAAAGTCAACCAAAGATAAGGTTGGAATTAAAAAAGAGTAGAAAAGGTTATGGCATTTTGGTAATTATGGCAAAAGTAGAAAGGGTAGTGGCATTTTTGGTAAATATGAGGAAAATAAGACAAGGAAATGGCATTGTCGTAATTAAAGGATTTTGGAGTTAAAGATGACTGAGAAATAATTGTTTAAGTAGTAGGAGTCCTCAAATGCCAAAGACCCAAACTTAAAAAAGTTTAGTTGGATTCTAAAATATTTAATAAAATTATTACCTGGTATCCGGTGTGGTCAGTTTCGAAGTATAGAGATCAACAGTGCTCAAAAGCCTCGAAAATTCTCCGTGCGTTTACGGTGTTGTATGCAAATCGAGGAATCTTGATGAGTTACGAGAAAACCCGAGGATGCTTTAGGCTAGTACATGATGTAGCCTAGGGAATGGTGCCACATGAGAGAGAAAGTCTCCAGAAAAGTAAAAAGATAGTTACCCATGTAAAGTTACTTTACAAAATTGTGTGCCACCGGATCATGTAACTGGTTAGGCAGAGACCCAGTTAGCCCAACCAGATGCCTAGGGGAAGCCAAAAGCCACTTTTTCAACAAGCAATGAGCCTAGGACAAGTGGCACACTCTCCTCCGAGTATTATCCAACTTGGTCCCCAAGTTTCATTCATTTCCACACAATTTTTCAAGAGACTTTTTAATTAGTAAATTCTCTCTCTCCCCCTACAATCCGTCCCCTCTCTCCCTCTCTCATGGTATGAAAATTCTCTCCTCCTATGTTCCAAAAAGTGAAGCCATTTTCAAGCTTCAAGGAGGAAGAAGAGAGCTCTCAAGCTAGGTAAGCTGACAACCACCCAAAGCAACATCTCTTCTTGAGTCTTGCAACCTCTTTCACCTTTCTAATGGTTTAATCCCTTGAATGAGTCTCTCTTTTTGAAGATGATATGCTAGGTTTTCAAAAGGTGATAATGGAAGATGAAATGTTTTAAGAGGTATTAAAGGTTGCAAGCTTCTCTTTAAGTTGTCAAGAGTAGTTTAATGAAAGTTGTTGTTGTTTTGGTTGTTATTGGGATTTTGGAAACCCTAAGTATATGGGGAGGTGCTGTCCATTTGAGGTCTTGAGGGGGGAATGTGTGTTTGATTTTTATGAAGCTTGAATCTTGATTTGGAAGACGGAAAAGGTAAGAATACATGAGAAGAGATGAAAAATCCAAACCCTCCCTTTTTGTTCTGTTTTTCAGAAAAATCAAAATAAATAGAGGGAGTGGGATTTTGATGATTATAATGCTTCCAATGGCTTTAGAAGGCAAATTTGTGTAGGATAAAAGTAAGAAAAAGATTTGGGAAGCTTTTGAAATCAAAAGAACAAGTTACAAAGCTGTAAGGGTTTTGAAAGAGCAATATGTGTCTTATTGCGTTTTTATGATTTTTCTTGCCTTGTTAGTGGCTGGAAATTTATGAGCATATTATTGTATGATGTTTAGGTAGTTAATAACCCAGAGAACTCATTGGGAAAGTAATGAAAAAGGACTTAAGTTGCAAGGGAATTAAAAAGACAAGGTATCAAGACTACTAACTCTTCTAAATCATTTTATGAACTTATTGTAAATGGTGCATTATTTTATAATATATGAGCTTGATGTTTTGTATATGATATGTGACTTTGATTGCTATGGCCATATGCATGATAATGAAATGTTTGAATATGTCACATGTATCTTGATCATACACACATGTTGGAAAGTATTACATGTACATTCACAAGTTTTGTTAGTTAGTTTTGCTATTGGGATTTTTAAAATCACATTATCCCCCACTAACCAATGTAGGTGGAAGCTCAAGCAAGGGTAAGGATAAATTTATTGATGGTTGAAGATAATGTTCTTGCTTGAGGAATTTTTGTGTAAATATGTTGATTGTTAACACTTTCTTTTGGCAAGTTGCTGTAGATGTAATCCATCAACCTCTATATGGAGGTAGCATGTAAATATGTGATGATTCATACATGAAAATGGGCTAGAAATGCTAAGGAATGAGAAGAATCAATCATGCATAAAAGAGATGGGTTAATGAACCAAAAATAGGTTTTGGTGAATTTTAAGAAAAATTGGTTTTCAAAGCTAAAGGGGTTCCAAAGGCCCTGAAAAACTGACCTGTTTCACATGGAACATAAAATTAGCAAACGAGCTCCAATTGAGCTGAAAATTTCTCATCATAAACTACAAATCCTAAGCTTTAAAATGATATAAGTTTTTTGAAATTTGGATGTGTATATTAAGAGTTATGATTTTCCAAATTTAAGGGAAAATCTAGAAAAACTGGAAGTGACCATTGGAACAGTGCACATTTTCGGAATAAATTGATTCAAATGGGCAAGAATTGGAACCAGTGCGTATTTTTCCCCTATAGATCACTTAATAAGCTATATTTAGAAAATGGAATAACTCATTTTTTATTTTTTAGAATTAATTATTAATTTTCAAATATGGGCCAGAAATCTGGAAAATGGGATAGTGAACAGTAACAACATTTTTAAAGAAAAAGAAGTTTTCAAGTTCACTAAAAAGGCCAATTTGAGTTATCCAAGGTCCAAGAGTGGTTCATAAGTGATCCAATAAGAGGATATAGGGAGAAAATAGGAGGTGTTACATTATACGTGGAGAATGGATCCATTTGAAAGCAAGAGAAAACACAAGGCCATCGTGAAAACAAACTTATAAGTTCACCAATTTATTAAAAACCTAAGTTAGAAAGAATTTTATTTCAATGATCAAAAAGCTTTTCATGGGCACAATCAAATGGTCTATACAAAGATAGGTTTTTACAAATACAATCACCAAAAAATTCATAAAACCACAAAACATCAAAATATTTTGGCAATGCCCCACATACTCAGTGAATAACCCGTTGGTTTGTCCACAATGAAAAGACAAATCTAATGCCAGAAGCATAATTGTTGTGCCAAGAATGAGTTCACACATGCTCCCAAAATTGATTCAGGATGGTGGTAAGTGGGAGCTTATCACTATGTTCTGAAATCTAGTAGAATTTGTCCAAACTTTCCATTAAAAACAATAAGAGTAACTTCCGTTTTTCATATCAAAACGTCAAGATGATGAAACCAAGTTTGAATTACAAATGAAAATCAGTAAACCAAAGATTTCAGAACATTTTCCTAATTGACAGTAGGTGACAATGCAATGAGTAATCAATTATACTTAGGAATATATATAGAAGTGTATCAAACTAATTCATCATCAACAAGATTGATATTTGCAAGATATAATAAGTAAATATAAGCATCAAATCCTCAACTTCCATTCCGAAGCCTAAATATCAACAATTCTCACAAAAATTAAGATTGGAACTCCCAAAATGTAAATTCACATATCAACACAACCAACAGAGCTGTACGCAAATCTTTCTACCCTTCATAACTGACCAACTCAATGTATGCATAATCCCAACAATATAGCCCATAAAGATTCAACCTTTAATCACACTGAGCTGAAGCCATGCTCTACAAAATGAAAGACCAAAAATGAAAGGGAAAGGAGCAAGCTTTACAATTAAGGATAACCAAATAACGAAGGCCAAAGATGAAGAAAGGGATGAGCCAAGGAAGAATGTGCATATGCAGTAAAAGGAATCCTGAGCTTAGCGAGAACGATGATAACATTGGGAAGAAATTTTGCAGGTCAGGAGCATTGTGGGTCACGAGATGCTAAGGCTAAAAGGAAACCTGTAATATCTCGAATTTCAGTAACTGGAGTAAAGGACAAACCGATAAGGTATGAAATGAGATAAGGCCCAAAAATAAAAGTGCAAAAAGAGAAGATGATAAAGGATTGGAAAGAGCATGATTAAGTTAGCCTTAAGGCCTTGAAATTTCAAAGTATAAAGGCCAAGGGTAAAATGGTCCTTATGCATAATGTAATATTGAAACAGAGGCCAAATTGATAGTTATGAGGTGGAATATGGCTCGCAGATAGAAAGTACAGAAAAAAGGATGCCAATGGCCAAAAAGATTAAAGTCAGACCTGGCCAGCAGGTGAAATTTTTTAATAACTCCACAGTTAAGCTTGCTTGCCCTAGAGTAATGGAAGGATGGGTAACACCTTGGGAAGGACATAAATGTCGTTTAATAAAAAGGTTAAGGACATAAAAGTCAAGGGCAATCATGGTATTTTGAAAGATTAGTAAAGGTAAGGGCATTTTGGTAATTAATAGAACATGTAAGGGTATTTAGTCTTTTCACAAAGTTAAAGTCAAAAAGCCAAAGGTTGACCAAAATACCAGAAAAATTCAAAGATGCTCAATTGATAGAGTAGAACTCACTGAACATTATTGTGGGTTCTAAACTTTGAGTTTCAACTTAGATTTCTGTATATAGAATTTTGAAGGGCAGGATGCAGAAAATAATTATTTGAGGTATCAAGAAACCTCAATCAGTTAAACTCAGAACATAGAAAAATAAATTGAATTTTATAGTATTTTATAAAATTATTGCCTAGTATACGATTAATGCGAATTTCCAGATAGGAGGAAAAAGTCCTGAAAACCCTAGAAATATAATTTTCTCCAAAAATTAATTTTAGACAATCCAGAGGCAAAATTGAGGAATGGAAAAGGGCTAGAGTATCAGAAAAGATTATAGTAATTTTTAATGCCCTAAAGCTAAATTGCCCGTTGGTAACACATTTTACAGGGGTTTAACAGGGTAGAATAACCCTGTTTAATTTAGACATTTTCCAAGGGCATTTTTGGAATAATTATTTTACCACATGAGTGAGTAAAATATAGAGATTAAAAGAGGAAGAAAATATCTCCAGAAAAGCTGAGAAAGATTTACTGGAATAGAGTTACTTTTACCGGTAAAATTTGTAACCGGAACAAGTAACTGGATAGTAACTGGTTCAATTAGTCTAACCAAACTTCTAGAAAGCTAGTTACTCCTCATTAATTTCACTTTATGACAACCAATAAGATGAAGGCATTTGTTGGTGTGATGGTGTAAAATGAGCAATTAGATTAAGCTTGGAAGACAAGATTAAATCCAAGCCATCCATTCTTTTGCATGAGATTATTATAGCAATGAAAATCCTCTCTTTCTCATTTTACCGTCATCTTCCTCCCCTCCAAGCTGCAAAATTTCTCCATTCTCAAGCTCCCAAGAAGAAGAAGAGAAGCTCCACACGCAAGGTAAGGCTTCCAGTCAACCAAACCAATCTATTTTCTTAAGCTTTGCAACCTCCTCTACAATTCTATCGGCTTAGATTTTTATTAATCCTCTCTTTTGTGAGAATGAAAAGTTAGGGTTCTTGAGTTCTAAATAAAAGGAGAGGGATTTAGAGGAAACCAAAGGTTGCAAAACACTCTTTGAGTGTTAAGGAGTAAATTGATGTATAAATATGTTTGGTTTGATGGTTAGTTGCTGTTGGTTGAATTTTTGGAAACCTCAAGTTTATGGAGAGGTGCATCCTTGTGTATATTGATGGGGGAGAGTTGTCTTTGAGTTATATGGTGCATGAATGATGGATTGGAAGCAAGAATATGTGAATAGGTATGAAGGAAAGTTGTGTTTGAGTCACACGGCTAGAGATTGATCATGGGTGTGAGAGACAACAGAAACAGAAACGAGGAATCAAGGATGATGACGGGGTTAAGCACGCAATGGATTTGGACAACTAAGACAGAACCAGGATGATGACTATGGGTCTGAGTTCGCACCTAAGGTCTGCGACAACAGGGCTAGACTACGGTAGGGAAGGCAATGGGTTATAGTTGGAGTTGGGCACAATGACAGAAGAAGCTAGTAAAGACGAGCTCATGACAGTCTAAGCAAGAAAATAGTACCTGGGTATATGATGGATGACGACACTGGGAGCTGCTAGGTACGGTGCGCAAGGCTGGAATGGGTTCTGGATCGTGACGGCGGCAGCTGGGCTTGAGTGAAGCTCGCGCCTGATTGAGATAACAATAGGACTGGCTAGAGCTAGACACGGCATGATGACGAACGCAGAGGGAGCTGAAGCTAGGCACGTGAATGGGACAAGCTGGAGCTGATTAATGGGCTGATGAGAAGGAGCAATGTCATATAGGAAGATGAAATTAGGGTTCAAATGTTTGGAGGGAAATTACAAATGAGGAAAGAGTGTTTGAATTAGGGAATGAATGTGGTTCAACTGGCGGCCCACATTCATTTGGGCAAATGGGGATTTAGAGGAAAAATTAGGGGTAAAAAGGAGGATAAACAAATTAAACAGATTTTTTGTTTTCTTTTTTAAAAAATATTATTAAAATATTATATGATTATTTTTTCAATTTTTTTAAACAACATAAGGCTTTAACCAAACATCTTGTGTTTTGAAGCACTATACACAGAGAGCACATCATAAAAACAGACATATACTAGCTTTAGCCAATAAGTATTTTGGCTGAAGTATAATATTAACATACGCACAAAAAAATCACTGAACCATCTAGAATAGAATCAAACACAACTAAAATCCCTCAAACATATACCAAACCTTCCCTCAAGCACCAAAATTGCATTATTACATCCATAACCCAATTTCAATACAAGAATTTCATCATGAACTTGAAGAGAAGCCTAAAAAAGACTTAACACCATTATTTCATCACAAAAAGCACAATAGTCACAAGTAACTCTCATTCATCATTCAAATGGAATCCACACTCATTTGCATTCACAAGGTAGCATCAGTATTACCAAAAATTCATTCCAAATTCTTTTCTAAATGAATAAGCAAGAGAACTTCCCTGAAATGAATTTCCTAACTTCAACCACTTTATGCTTTCTCCTAGAATTCCCTCCTTGCATAAGCTTTGCATAATTCTCAGGGGTATTTTTCTTTCCTACAAAAACACCAAGATCAAACATAAATAGAGGAGATTAGTAGTCTTGCTACCTTTACTTTGCTTTCCTTTACTTAAAACCCTAGAAATCATGGCATAACATCCATATAAACATGCCATCATCAATTTGCAATAAAACTTGCAAAAACGCACAAAACCCTCTTTTGGTTTTCTAAGAGTCCTACAAGTTCAAGACGTGGTTTTTATTGCCCCCAAGGCTTCTAAAATTTATCTCTTGGATTTACCCTACATAAAACATCATTTTAAAAGCCAATGAAACCATCAAAACACCCACAATCACAGCCCTTCTATTTTTTTCTTTGCTTGGCCGAAAACAACAACAAAAGGAGGAAAATGGGTTTTTCAAACTTTGTTCTTGTAACCATGTGTTTTCTTGCTTCCAAAACCCTTTTTCTTAACATTGATAAACTCAAATGTACCTCCCCTTAGCCCAAATGAAATTTGGGTAGTACCTCCCCATAATATGGAGCTTACCATAATTTTCACAACAACCAACAACAAATATCAAGCTATCTTTTACTACTCAAAAAGGAACTTCAACCATTTATTACATTTAAAACATTCTCTTTTTCATTTTCCAAACTTGAAACCCTAACTTTTCATCTTCAAAAAGAGGGCTTTGATCAAGAAATCAATCTATTAGAAAGGTAGTACAAGTTGCAAGGAGTCAGAAAATGTAAAGAGTTGGTTGCTTGGGACTTTACCTTGCTTGTTGTGCTTGCTCTTTTTCCTCTTGAGAGCTTGATAATAGAGGTTTCTGGGAGGCTTTGGGGAGAGAGAAATCTGCCTAGAAGAGAGAGGGAGATGACGGTTTTGGGAGAGAGGAAATGAAGAGTTTAGCTTAATTAGAATGCTCTTGAAATATTATATGGTGTTAATTGAAACTTGGGGACCAATTTGGATAATACTTGGAGGAGAGAGTACCACTTGTCTCCAATTAATTGCTTGCTATAAAGTGACTTTTCAGACTCCCTAGGCTGGTTTAGTTGGGTTAACTGGGCCTCTGCCCGTCCGGTTATTTGATCTGGTAGTATGCATTTCCGTTAAGTAACCTTTACTAAGGTAACTATCTTTCTACTTTTCTGGGGGCTTTAATTCTCACATGGTGCCATCCCCTAGGACTCCTTGCCTAGGAAGCGTCATGTCTTAGCCCAAGATATCTCCGGGTTTCCCTTGTAACTTGTTAGAATTCCTCGATGTGTGTGCAACACCGTAAAATGTGCTTTTGACGGCCAATTTGACTTAAGGGCATGGAAAAAATTCTATATTTTCCCCCGATACTCCAGCCCTTTTCCGTTCCTCAAAATCCTCCCCGGATTTTCCGTAATTAATTTTCTAAAAAAATATTTTTTTGAGGCTTTCGGGCACTGTTAGTCTCAGTACTTTGAAATTGCCCGCACTAGATATCGGGTAATGATTTTATTAAATATTTTGTGACCCAACTAAACTTTTCTCAGTTTGGGTCTCTGGTGTTTGAGAACTCCTGTAACCTCAAATAATTAGTTCTCAATCGTCCTTAACTCCAAAATCCTTTAATTACGAAAATGACATTGCCTTGTCTTACTTCCACTTATTTACAAAAATGCCACTACCTTCTTATTTCTTTCTTAATTACCAAAATGCCATCACCTTTTCTATTCTTTCTTAATTCCAACTTTACCCTTGGTTGACTTTTGACATTTTTCGACCAACTTTGACTTTTTGGTCAACTTTGAATTTTTTATTGACTTTTGACCAAATTACCAAAATGTCCTTATTATTTGATGACATTTTATGCCCTAAGCCTTTTTAATCAAATGACCATTTTACCTTTATCATTTAAGTGAGATGACCATTTTGCCCTTGGATCATTCTTACTTAAAATCCTTAAGACTTGGGACTTTATCATGATCTTTCTTGTCTAGAGGCATTTTCCTTTCTATATTTCTACATCCATGGCATTAAATCATCACCTAATTTACCGGCTTACCCTCTATTTCCCTTCACAGGAATATACGGATATTACACATTACATTCCTCTTTTTCTGTACTTTCTATATCTGGGCCTTTACTTAACTCATAACTACCAATTTGGTCTTTATTTAAATTGACAGTAAAGTATGAATATTACAATACATATCCCCTAACATTCAAACCAATCTAATTCAATATGCATGGAAAGCGTACATTCATAAACTTTCATTCAAGCACAAGTCTCAAAGCATAACCAATGCATAAATAGTCCCAAACCATGCTCTGATACCACCAAATGTAACATTCCTTACTTTACCTTATTAGCTTCATATTATATCAATATTGAACCATTTTAAGGCCTTACATAGCTTAAATTGACCAAATAAGTGAAATTGAAAAACTTTTCTTGAGTTACTATTCATTTGGTCAAAAATTCTAGTGTTATGGCCCAACTTTCAAAATTCATAACTAATTCTAGAAAAATCGAAATTGAGTGGTTCCAATTTCTATATGAATTTTATAATCTTATATATAGAGGAAAAATACTCAGTTACCCAATTGATATAGTTTAGTACGTAAAGTTGCACTATTTATATAATCATTTTTCAATTTTCCAGGTTTTTCTCTTAACTTCGGAAAACTATAACTTCTTGTACAAATGTCCAAATTCACTGATCTTAGACACATTTTAAAGCTCACCATATGAATTATGCTTCTGGAAAATTTTAGCTCAATTGGACTTAGTTTACTATTTTTCTTCACAACCAAAGTTAGGGTTTTCCTAAGGGTGTTGGTCCCCTTTTGTCAAACTTTCTATTTCCAAAACTTTAGATAATGCATTCATGATATAACCTTATTTACTCTATCTAGTCATACATGTCTTCATATATATATATATATATATATTTGTGTACATCATCAAGTAGAAGTTTAGGGTTTACATTAATTCCAAAGCACATAGACATATACATGAAGTAACATCATATAACTTGGCAAACAAAGTATAACACAATGCTTCCTTTAATCCTCATTCACTTGCTCTTACCCTTGCTTGAACTTAGACCTAAAAAGGGTAAGTTTCGGATGTTGGAATTAGGATGTATATGCAGCGGAATTTAAAATTTTCTAATCCCAAATACGGATCTGTCAAAGGCATTTAGATCAAAGAGATGAAGGCGTACCTTTTGTGTTTCGAATCCAAAGTATTTTGTGCTTTTGGATCTCTTCAGGTTCCACGACCTTTTGCATTCTGATTCCAATCATGATGAGCCGACGTTTCTTTGATCGCCTCCCTCTACCGGTATCCACGCGAACAGTTCCCAACAATCGCAGCGTGCTAGCATTTCTTACATCTCACTCTCCCTCTAAGGTTTCTGATGGCATATGGTCAAATTCGAATTTCTTCTTCTTCTCTTGTTCATGAGTCCTAATATTTGTAGAACTCATGGAGAGCCTCTCCAATCTGAGATTAATCTTTTAATTAATCTTTAAAATTTGAATTCATATATGAAAAGATATTCAAGGTTAATCTTTATTAATCTTTAAATTTGAATTTGAAATGATATTCAAGATCTAATCTTGAAATTTGAATTTCAAAAGATATTCAAGATCTAATCTTGAAATTTGAATTTCAAAAGATATTCAAGATTTAATCTTGATTAATCTTGAAATTCAAAATTTGAAATTCAAAATGTAAAATTCGAATTTTGAAATCTTAATTTGAATTAAATTGATCTGATCAAATCATATCCATTTAATTAATCCAAGTAATGAGCCAACGAATTTAATTTATCTTTAAAATTAAATTAATGCTAGTTATTTAATTTATCAAATGAATTAAATATTAAACTAACACACACAAATATTATTTACATAATATTGTGTGTAACACTCCTTAACTTTGCCTTTAGCTTCATTTTATATCCATTTGGAAGCACCTTTAAGCCTTTAGTGACTTAGAGTAACCAAAGAGTGAAAATAAAATTTTCAAGTGTTAAGGTTACTATTCATGTCACTATTCACAGATTTTTGGGTCAACTTTGAAAATTCATAACTAATTCTAAAAAAATTGCAATTGAGTGCTTCCAATTTCTATTTGAAGCTTAAAAGTTCCTCTACATGGAAAAAATATTCATTGGGTTATTAGCTTGTCCAATTGAAACAGTTTATTGCGCAAAGATGTACTGTTCATTTGGTAATTTTTCATTTTCCCAGGTTTTTCTGTGATTTTTCGCTAACTTTGAAACATCATAACTCTTCATACAAAACTCCAATTTCGTTGTTCTTTGACTTGTTTTAAAGCTTGCAATATGAAATATGTTTTTGTAAAAATTCAACTCATTTGGAGTTTATTTGCTTTGTTTCCCGTTTTGCCAAATTATGGAGTTTGACCAGCTTTACATTTACTATTTAGTCAACTTATTAACTCTTAACTTCACAATTTACCATACTCACTTCTAAGCTTCTTTTGATCATGATTAAGCATGAATTAGCATACAATTAGAGTATGCTTTCACCTATTTTGGGCTACCATATATGTAGAGGTTTAAAATTACATAACTACATCAATTCTTAACACAAAGTTCCCACCATGTCACACAAAATTCCACATGTAAGAACATAAAGCAAAACCATCTTCAATCACCATACACCTTGCTCTTACTATTTGTTGTGCTTGTACCTAAAAAGGTTAGTGGGGGTGAGATTTCAAAGAATCCCAGTAGCAAACACTCTAATAATATATCTCCATGCATGATTATTAAATCAAAACATGTATGCCATTAACAAGAACAATCAATCATGTATTCATCAAGCCAATGCAATCATTGCATAACAATCATCATGCTTTCACACAATCAAAGTTTCATACAACAAACATGGCATTTAACATGTGAAACCTCCTATTTCCCCCTGATCTCTTATTATAGATCACTTAGGGATCACTCTTGGGCCTTAGATATCAAAAATTTGTCCAAAATTGTGAACTAGGATTTTGAAAAACGGAAAAGACGCTAGTACTGTTCACAGTGCCATTTTCCAGTTTTCTGGCCCAACTTTGAAAAATCATAATTCTAGAAAAATCAAAACTGAGTGATTCCAATTTCCAAATTTTTCTTGATAAGTGATCTATAGGGGAAAAATACTCATGGATTCCAATTCTTGGCCATTTGATACAGTTTATTCGAAAACCACATACTGTCCGAAATGGCTCTTTCCAGGTTTCCAGATTTTATCTCAATCTTTGGAAAATCATAACTCTCAAAGTACACATCCAAATTTCACAAACTTTATATCATTTTAAAGCTCAGGATGTCTAGTTTCTGACTGGAAAATTTCAGCCCATTTGGAACTCATTTTCTGTTTTAAATCGCCACTGGAAACAGATTTGTTTTTCAGGGCCTTTGGAACCCTTCAACTTTGAAAACCAATTTTTCTTTTTGTTACCAAAACCTCTTTTTGGTTCATGATCTTAACCCTAACATGCATGATTAGTTTCTTATTCTTCTTTAGCCTTCTTAGCTCATGACCATGCATGCATCATCCCATATTCATATGTTCTTCATGTTGTAGTTAGATTACAACCATAACAACTTCAAAGAAAAATAGCATCTTGCATATTTACACAAAACAAGCAAGCATATGCATCATCATCTTCAAGGTTCAAGAACCTTTTCCTTACCTTTGCTTGAGCTTGCACCTACATGGTTAGTGGGTTGGCGTGCCCTGTCTCGCAAATAGCAAAACAGTGTCGTTGGTAAACCTTGAAAATTTGCCAAGAATTAAATTTATAATCTCCAAGGGTTGTGTAGTTTCAACCCAGGGTCGTTCTCACCGGAAGCAAGTCGCGCGCCAAATAGTTATTAGCTTATGCTTGTGTTCGCTATGCAAAATGCAAATGGGGTTTCGGTTTGAAATTAACTATTCTACTAATCTAAATACGGAAACTAAAACTTGTTTTTGGTATTTTTGATA
>JANTPZ010152587.1:0-10468 GCA_025593235.1 Vachellia pachyceras | reverse complement strand
ACTTCAGTTTCTTTTATTTTCCACGGTTATTATTATTCATGGGATACCAGGAGTTATAGATTTTATGTTTGATAGCAGCGTATAAATAATATTTGTTGCTTTCTAAATGGCAGTCGCATGCAACAATTGACTTGATTAGGTACCTTGCACGTTCTGACTAACAAAGACAGTAGGTGTGCCTTGCATGTGCGTGAAGCATTATACCTGATCTGATATTTTATATTTAACAGTGAAAAGGTGAATGTCTGTGTTGGCATTTGTTGAAGCGAGTCACAATGTGATACTTGTCAACGTTCATGGAGGCCTCTGACTGACGCAACTACCTTTTGCTCCTGCTACATTGCTGCGAGTTTGAAGTACTTCTGGAGGCAAATATCCTGGACTTGGATTTCTTGTCTGGATAAACCAGTGCATTGTTGGGGTAAGAAAAAATATGCAAGGACTTCAGCTTCTAAAAGAAAACCAGCATTCACAGGCACAGCTTTGGACAAGTTGGTTTCTTTTGTTTTTGTCAATACCATCTTTTTTAAAAAAAAATAAGTTTGGTGCCTCTAGGTCTAGCCCATATAGCCTATGGAGCCATTGACATATCATCCTTTCATTGAGGGACTACATCCAAGAGGATAATAATTGATTTAATTGCAAAACGAGATGACTGAAACCTTAAAAATGAAAATTCCTGGCCTGTGTAAATGGGGATCTAATGGAACATTAATAATAAGTTAATAACATTAATTATACATGTCTCCTTGTCCATATTAGACGTTAGTTGAAGCACTTGCCTGTATGTATTGGGTGAGCCTGTCTCTCAATCTCATTGCTCACGCAAGCATCCGACAATGATTCTACGTGTTCCCTTCCATCTTCTTCCAGTGATATTTCTTTTTATTGGAGGCAATTGTGTTTAAGGTAGTCTCAGTCATTAAATGTTGATATATCTTATATTGTGGATTTAAACTTTGGTTGGCTCCTGTGGTGATATTAAATTCTTAATTTTGTTTTTTATGTGAAGCGTATCTGTTACATGTTTCTTGTATCAAGTAGCTAGTGAAATTATTCTTTATTAGTAAAGTAGTCAACGATTTGGTTTTTTGGGCATTTCCTGTAAGGCAATATTCCAAATAACTCTATAACTCAAGTATTTTATTACTTGAAAAGAATAGCAGAGGACGATGCGATTTAATTGGAATTCGATCCCATGTACATTATGGTTCGAAAGTTATTAGACTTTCTTTTGTAAACCCCCAAAATTTAGAATTGTAATCTCCTAAACAATATAGTCAAATTGTAATTCTTAAATAAATTTGATCACATAATATATTTATAGTTAATTATGTAACTCTTACTTCCTTCAGATGCCATTATTATTTTCAAACAAATCAGACTTTAATACCATATATAATCTTCACAAAATACTAAACATGAAATATATTCAATTATTAAATCTTCAAGGTCCAGGGCATAAAAGTTGTGATGAGACAGACACCTAACCCACAAATCACTGAAAGCCACAAAAGTCAACAATATTTAGGACTCCCTTTAAACATGCAGGTCCATAAATATTACTCAAATAAATACGTAACAAGTTAGAGATACTAAAAGATAAATTTTTTAACTATAGCTCTAATACCCCGCATGATCATAGGAATAAAAACAAATCAGAGTATGCAAGCCCTAAAATCTAGCAATATACATTTATCCTTAAAATAGCTTAACTATTAAGCCTGCAGTGATAGTTGCTATCAAACTGTTAGCTCCTTCCTTTTACGCCTCGAGCCACTAAGTTCCTCTCCTGAAAAATATATATATCAATAGGGTGAGACATAAAGTCCCAGTAACTAATAATCAATTCATAGAATATACAATACGTGATTATAAGTCAGTAAAGCAGTGCTAATATACGATATTCAAACAAAATGTTTTCTATTCAATACAAGTAGAATACACAAGTGATCCCTCCATCCTACTCCTCCATATCACTCCATGACGTGGATCTAGCTTAATGCCCGAGCAACCTGGCCAAGGTTCAGCAACGACATTAATCCAACCGGTCCCCCTTCATTCTCCCTTCTGGGTCTAGAATCAAAAAGTGTCTAGCCTCCCACCTGGGTCTAGGCTGGCCTCCCACCTGGGTCTAGGCTAACTCCCCACCTGGGTTTGAGTCACAATAAAGCCAACCACTATGATCAGTAGTGGGGCAACCACGGATACAATACAAGTCCCATCATCACAAGATCAACCCAACTACTTCAAACCACCTAACGTATCCTTTAATTCTCATCATCACAAGATCATCACAAGTGCATTAATTCACAATTTATTACAGATAAGGATAAATTATAAATAGTTCATCATACATATCCCTGAGCAATACGTACTCTTTATATATAAGGAAAATACTTCCTACTTCACTAAAATTGAATATACAAATATAGAGTTAAGATTCATAATACATATAACTAAGGTATCGAAAATACCTTACAATCCATACAAGCATATAAAATGAATTAACATGGTTACCTCAACTCCGGGGTACTTGTAAGCCCAAATCACAGAGCACCAACCACACTCAAACTAATCTACACAATAATGTAGATAAAAGTTTAATATATACATAATCAACTTGATTATCTACCTTTAAGGTTTTGAAATAAGCATTTAAAATTCATATTCATCAATAGACTTTCAACTATTTAATTTAATCCAAAATTTAATTATTCCCTTCAACCCAAAAACTTAATCAATTTGCAAATCAACTTCAATTGTGCAATTCTGAATTTAAAATTTAAGATTTAAAATATAAAACTATTAAATTATAAATCCTTAATCTGTTCAATATCATAAGCTGATTAACCCTTCAAAAATATATTCAATAACATTTACAGATTATTCAACTTAACCATAATATGTGTAAACAACCTGTATAGAATAAATTATAAATTGTTTCAATTAAATAATTACTTTAAGTTATAACAACAACCCAATCATAGATTCAAAAGAAGGAAGCTTAACAATTATTTCCCCTCTACCCTTTTATTAGACAGTTATTGATAAAACTCAATCTTTAGCCCAAATCATAACCTTAAATTTTTATCTAATCAGAATGATATTACTACCATTAGAAAGAGAAAATTATTTAGAAGAACTTTTATGAAGGAAGTAAATTGAAAGGAAGTAGTTTTGTTTATCTAATTGATCCCAGAACTTCTACATTCAAGAGAGTAGGCGACTAAAACAAGGGAAATTTATTGGGAGGTCCCAAATAAGGGATTTATTTAACGAATGGTCCCAAAAAAATAAAATATTTATTATGAGGTCCCATTGACAACATGAAGTCCTTTTATTGACAACATCATGCGCTGGATTGACAACACATCATGTTGTCAATGGGACCTCAGAATACATATTTTATTTTTTGGGACCATTCATTAAATAAGTCTCTTATTTGGGACCTCCCAATAAATTTCCCATTAAACAATACCCATGATGTGATGTTGAGCCCCCTCTCTCTTTAATTTTTGTTATATATGTATATAAGTTAAATTATACTTTTAGTCCTTTAAATTTACGTTAAGTTTTATTTTAGTCCTTTAAGTTTAAAAAGTGCACTTTTAGTCCCTCAAACTTAACTTCGTTAGTTTCTCTTAACGAAAAATGCTGACTCATCAAATTTAATCAATAACTGTGCAATAAAACGTTTACAAAGCATATTCACATTTTAATTATAATTTAATAATAAAATAAATTTGATATTTTCAATTGTGTAAAATAAAAAAGTATCTAAAATAACAGCGTTAAGTTTGATGAATTAGCAATTTCCATTAGGAGAGACTAAAGGCGTTAAGTTTAAAGGACTAAAAGTGCACTTTTTAAACTTAAAGGATTCAAGTGAAACCTAACGTAAATATAAAGGATTAAAAATATACTTTAGCCTATATATATTAGCAAAGGGATCCTCTGACACTTCCTTTCCCGTTTTTTTTCCTTTAATAACAACATATAAATACACATACCAGTAGGGGGCCACGTGATAATTCATATATTTATATATTATTTTATATGCATATATTATTTATTATATATATATATACCATTTTATATTATTATATTATTTATTTATTTTTTCATTTATAACTCTTTCCTTTTTTTAATTCGTATGCCTCAAGCATAATTTCTCTTTCACTCAAATGATTATCTAACAAATTACATTTAATATAAGTATTATTTATAATTATCGAATACATCCTTTAAATAAATAATTATTTCTGAAAGATAATTAAATTCTCTAAATAAAGATATTTAAATAAACATAATGGTATCAGAGCCGAGGACGGCTCTTTCCATTGATGGGGAGAGTCGCATCAAGCGTTGCTAGGGACTTAACACCCTGAGGGACCCGGAGTGGGAGAAGGGGGAAGGGAGACACAGTAAGCATGGTGCGATTAAAGTCCCACATCGGTTAGACCCGTCCAAAGTGAAGGTCATTTATGTAGTCAGGGTGTGACCTTTAACATTCGAGGCGCCTTTTGGGTAACTATGGGGTCCCAAGAGGGCAAAATCCTGTGTTCACAAGAGGCTAAACAAGGACAAAATCTCATGATGTTAAAAAACAAAAGTAGTTAAGAGTTTAATAGTATGTTACATCAGTGATATAATGTTGATTACTTGTTTTCTAAGAGAATTTTATGGGGGGATTTACTAACTGGTTTCAAAAAGGAAATTTAATTACCCAAAAGTTTAATAATAACTAAGGAGTATACAATGTCAAGACGTGAGTGCAGAAAATGATAATATGTTTAAATTTCTTATTTCCTAATAGAAATTTTTAGTAATTAAATCCTTTTTAGAAGCTTATAATAATTTTCCCTTTAAAAGTTTAGTTTATGCATATTGTCAAGATTTAAGAATTACTGTTTGTGCATGAATGAATGATAAAATTAGGAGGGATGACTGAGGTGGATTTGTTTTCTATTATGTAAATCAAGTATTCCAACAGATTTCTAAAATTTTATGTCAACGTCATTTTTTAAATATATGGTTCGGTTTTTAGACGGGAACTTGTCTGGTTTTACTGATACTGTTCGGTTCTATCTTTATCAATGTTATTAAAACCGGATCAGACCGGCCGGTTCAGACCGGAAACCGGCGAACCGGCCATTGGTCCGGTCCGGTTGAGTTTTTGACCCCGGGTTGGGTTCAACCCGGTGTTGACCCGGCCAACCGGGGTTGACCCGGTCAACCCGCCCGGTTGGGTGGGTTGACCCGGTCAATTAATTTTTTTAAATTTTTTTAAATTTTTTTTACTTTTTTACAAAATTTATTAGGATGAAGGTGAAGTTGTTGGATAAGAGTGTAATATATGAGTAATAGAAGCACTGAAAAACAGGCTTGAGGGATTATAATTTTCTTCATCATTTGAAGACATATATAATCTGAGAGAAAATATGGGCTGTTAAGATGAATGAAGACAGCACGATTAATTATAGTGTAAGTTGAAGGATAAATCTATATACGCCAAGAATACAAGTTGGTATTTTCCCTCCTAACATTCTTTACTGTCATTTTATTGCATGTTGATTGCTCTTATCCCATTTGTAGAATGCATGAAGAAGAACATTTTGGTGTTTGATGGAGAAAAGCAAAATGTGAGAAGGAAAAACAAAATATCCCCTTACCATATATATTTTGAAATTTTGAAACAATAAATAATGTTGGATAATAGATAATTGTTATTTTATTAATAATGAAATTGTTATTTTGTTAATAATGGAATTTACTACTTATTTTTTGAAATTTTCAATAATTTGATTGTGTCAATATGTGATAATATTTATTTTTAATTTTTTTATTCCTCACCGGTTTGAACCCCGGTTTGACTCCGGTCTGACCCACTGACCCTTAACCCATTGCCTTGTCCGGTCTGATCACCGGTCCGGGTTTGATAACCTTGATCTTAGGAGATTACTAGGATCAGGACTTGTCTCCAGAGAACACTTATAATGGTACTTACATATCAACCACCAACAAAGTTTTTATATCACTGCGTTATGGGTTATGAGTCAATTTCTTAACAAATAGATCAACCTTTATTGGCTAAATAAAATATTTGATTCAGTTTCTTGAACCTTTTTTATGCCTTTTTCCTTAGGCTGACTAGGTTTCCTAAATGATTTGATAAATTTATAGGTTTGATGGATTATGTACTACTTCAACTCAATGATACAAGGTACGTTTGTGAACACGATGAAAAAGTGCTTTTACGTAAGTTGATGTAAATATATGAAGATGTTATCTCGTTTTACAGAAAAACACTGCTGAACGGCCTTTTGATTTTTTCAAACGTAATGTTAAACAAGTCTATAATAGTTGTGGGGTTAATTTTGATTCTAAATATATATCTCAAAGTTAATTTTTTCTAAGTATTCTCTTTTAATTATAATATTAAGATGATTTATATTGAAAGGTAGTTATGATTAAAAAGGTAAATTTAAAAACAATAACTCATTTATTATAAATTACTTATTTAACTAAGTTAATTAAAAATTAGTTATATAGTTCCTATATTAAAAAGGGAAGGCAATATGGCATATATTAAAAAAATATATGAATTGAAGAGAAAGTCTCTTGAAAATTTTTTCCAACGGAATGTTTTATATGAGAATGTGCTCTCAGTTTGAATCTAAGCAGCCAAAATTAATCGCAAGTCTCCTCATCTCCTGTATTATAAACATGTAGTAAATCCAAGATCTGGACTACCTAAACGTGCAAATTAAAATCTAGATAACAACTTGTTCTCTTTTATAATTCGTTTCTTCCTTGTACCCATTGAAATATTAAAACTTAAATATAATTAAACTTTCGTAGGTAGATTAATAAATAGGTATTTTAAATTTATAAGTTAACTTTTTTAAATCTACACGCCAACCACTTGAAATATTAATACGGTTATGAATATTAAGTGAATGTCTATATTTTTCATTATATACAATTATCGTTATATCCCATTATTATCTCATGTAATCATTGTTATTGACTTACCCTGATATCATAAATTCATGCAAGGTAGCATATATGTATTATAAACATCGTAGATAATGAATAAGAGTTATTTTTTCTATTGCTCTCTAATTTCTTGGTCGGCGCTGTGAGAGAGGAAAGGGAAATCGGGTCGAGAAGGAGGCGAGTCGGATAGGGTAACCCGACCTACTTGGAGCAAAACAGCGGGTTTAAACTTAAGCTAAAACGGCATCATTCTGGTGTGCTGCAGACACCTTCCCACGCCCCCAAACGGCGTCATTTTGGTGAGAGTGAAATGCAGAATGCTGCAACAGGCCGAACAATTGGGCCCGTGGTTAAAAAATTAGAAAAATAAATCCTATGGGCCAGCAATTTAGGCTAAGCATTTAGGCCTGTCTGTTAAAAAATAAATTTTAGCTCCCTTTCTGAAGAAAGCTTTAGGTCACCATTTTGGGCCTATATAAAAAGGGCACAGGAAAGTATATATATTTTTTTGCACTTATTTACCGGCTCCTCTTTCAGAAATGCATACTTGGGCCACTGGGATAATTAAAAAAATTGTTCCATAAAAAAGGCCCCCGAGGCTGTATTTAATTCTAGGCTATGCATTGGGCCTCTGTTTTGTATATGAGCATTTATTTTTGTGCAAAAAATGTTTGAGCTATATTATTTTAATATCTAGACACATATATATATATATATATATATATGATTTAAGCATATTTCATTCATTTATTTATTAAATGTTGAAGTTGATTTCTTTCTGCATTATTTATTAATTATTTAAAATTAAGATAATTCCACATTTAGCTATTTCACAGTTTTTTATTTTTACAAATATTTTATTAAAGTGAAATATGTTGAGGTAATTTTTAAATATTGTGTAGATGTGAGAAAAAGTGAAAGATTTAGACTCCCAATAAAGATACGCATATTCCTTTATTTCAATATACTTCGTAATATTTGTAATTCTTAAAATTTTATTTCCCTAGACACAATTTAGTTATTTTTCATTTCAGTCATTTGTAGAATAAATTGGAAAATGTTTTCGACTAAATAAAGTACATTTTAACTCCATTTTTAATTGCTTTGTAATTTTATCAATTGCCATAAGTTAAGTACTTGATTTTTTTGAGCTCATTTGTTGAGTTGAATTGTGCTTTTCTCATGCATGATTCATTTCATCAAAAGTTCTTTTTACATGACCTTCAAAAAGGAGCTTAAATTATTATTCAACAAGTCCATTCCACTAAAAATCTAGCAGATTTGTTCATTAAGTCACTTCATGGTTCAAATATCTGAATTTACAAGCTCAAAGATATCAAGTGATATTATTAAGAGGTGAAGTTGATACATACTGTACTCATTTTCCCTTATCTAAATTTTATTCCATTTGATTTTTTTAGAAAGGTTTTTAATGTATTATTTTTTGGGACATTTACACATAAGTCCCATGTAAGACATTTAATGAATGGAAAGTCCTAAACATTGACTTAATTATTCTCAGGTCCCAAGGGACTTTTTTGTGATTAATTCCAATTATGAATTTACCACAATGCCCATAGTGAATTAAAAAGTCAGAAAAGCCTCCACTGATGAAAGGAAGCTTCTGAACAATTCTTGAGCTTCAGGTACAGATGGAAAAAGAAACGTTATATTCTTTTTCATGAAGTTTTTAAGGGTTTGAAGGCTGATTAGGTTCTGCACGGGTTTGTGATTTGATTAAATTCAGCGCGGATTTCTTCCTCTCCAACTGCTTGCTTCCAATCAGGGCATTGGTATTACTCCGATCAAGGCTCCATCAAAGGCTTCGAAAAGGATGAGCCCGATATTCCGTTGGTCACAATAAATAAGCAAGCAGTCATTAAAGAAGCAAACTTGTTGGAAGCATAAATAAGCAAACTTGTTGGAAGCACAATATTAATGGTTGTCATTAAAATGGATTGAAAAGTAATGTGGGAATTTTTATTAAGAAGGGAGTTGTGTGCTCTGTTTTTGTTGATCATGCTCTGTTTCTTATGTGAAATTATGATAGAATGCAGATTAAAAGTGAAGTTGCAGTGTGTACAAGTATTGAAACTGCTTAGGTTGTTAACAACAGCAGCGAAGGTTGTTAATGTGACTTCTTAGGTGGTTAATGACAAGTGCAATCTGTAAACGTCAATACTGATGGCTAGCACGTCTGGGAGGAATATGCTGTGCTTCCTTCATGTAGGAGGAAGATTTGTAAGCAATGAATCAGGGGGGAAATGTATGTAGGTGGAATGATAAGATTAAGAGTCATTAAAGAAGGCACAAGTTATAAAGAGTTAAAAACAATTATAGCATCAACTATGGGGAATGGCCAAGACTTGCAAGAATCCCAACCTAAGTTGATTATATTTTGTTAGGGAATGTAAATATATATTTTGTGTAACCATGTATTTTGTGACTTTATGTGTAGACCACATAGTTTTTGCAATATGTAAATGTATATAATGGAAAGTTTAATATATGTATATTACATGTTGTTATACAATATGGTGCAGATTATTTTATTACCATGCAGATTATTTTGTTACCATGCAGATTATTTTGTTACAATTGAAACATAAAACTTTTCAAAGCATGCTGACTACTGGACTTGTCACCAGGAGCTGCTGGGGTTGTTAGTAGGAACGGCTGGGGTTGTTAACAGGAGCTGGAACGGCTGGGGTTGTTACCAGGAGCTGCTGGGGTTGTTAACAGGAGCTGCTGGGGTTGTTATCAGGAGCTTGTGGGGTTGTTAGTCGCAACTGCTGGGGTTGTTATTAGGAGCTGCTGGGGTTGTTATCAGGAGCTGCTGGGGTTGTTAATGCTCACTGCCGGTGTTGTTAGTCGCAATTGCTGGGGTTGTTACCAGGAGTTGCTGGGGTTGTTAATGCTCACTACCGGTGTTGTTAGTCGCAGCTGATGGGGTTGTTAATAGGAGCTGCAGGGGTTGTTAATAAGAGCTGTTAGGGTTGTTAATGCTCACTGCTGATGTTGTTAGTCACAATTACTGGGGTTGTTAATACTCACTTCTGGTGTTGTTAGTCGCAACTGTTAGGGTTGTTACCAGGAGCTGTTGGTCTTGTTACTAGGCGCTGCTGGTGTTGTTAGAAGCTGCTGATGTTGTTAGTGCTGTCTGTTGGTGTTGTTAGAAGTTGCTGGTGGGGTTGTTAGTATTAACTGCTGGTGTTGTTAGTGGCAGCTGCTCCTGTTGTTAAAGGTTATTGGTGGTGTTGTTTTTAGAAGCTGTTGGTGTTGTTAGTGATATCTGCTGGTGTTGTTAGAAGTTGCTGGTGGGGTTGTTTGTATGTTTGGGAATCTCAAGCTGGTGGGTATCTCAAAACAATTAAAACCATGTTATATAATACCATGTTAAAACCTCAGCACTTGGTGACAAAACAATTAAAACCATTCAATTTATATAATACACAGGATGCCCATC
>JANTPZ010152586.1:0-11296 GCA_025593235.1 Vachellia pachyceras | reverse complement strand
GCTCATCAACCATGAAATCAATATGTCAAGTGCAACCTTTCCTTCTTAAGTTGGAAGCCACCCTACCTTCTCTCTTGCACCTCCTTGCCATGGCTTCTTGAGCTTGTTCCTATGGTTTGTTATTGGAAAGGGTGAGATTTCAATGAAATCCCAGTAGCAAACAACTCTAACAATACATCTACTTGCATGATTAAGTAAATAGAAACAAATATGCCATGTTACACAAATAATAAACCTTACTTCAATCACATTTGCACAAGGCCAAGGCATTCATTGCATAGCTACAACCATGCATTTTCACAATCAAGGTTTTCCATTTCAAGTGGCTACAACCACACATCATACATGGCAATCAACACATATATAAAAATCAATGCAAAGTAGATGCCAAAGATAGGAGTGTTGCTACTTTGAAGCTTTAACTTTCCAATTTAACTTGAAGTGGCTTCCTCTCTTAAACTTGACACTTTAGAACTCCTCTTGGCACTTGGATACTCCTACACATTCCATAGTATCTTTGACATCAATATCAAACCATTTCTCAAGCATTAAAACACTAAACAGCTCATAAAACTCCCTCTTAGTATCTTAGGTCTTAGCTATAACTTGGCTAATTATGATTCTAATGCTTCCAAAATTGTGGGTTCACTTTTACCCTACACAATTTTCCATTCTAACCTCAATGGAAGCATCAAAACATTCAAAATCACACTCTTTATCATCATAACCCCAGCTGCACGAAATTGACAGGAATTGAAGGAAAGTGAGATTTTCAACATCTCTATGCATACACATGCATAATCTCATTCCTAAACCAATTCCCAATCATTTAATGACATCACAACATTCCTCTTCATGCATAACCAATTTCGTTCAGCAGCCATGGTTAGGGTTTCATGCCAATTTCTCATATCAACTCCAAATCAACTTAAACTTATCATCAAGATGCAAGATAACATGCATAGAGTTGATTGGTAGCCTTTATTACTTGATATTCTTGCTTTTGTTCATTTCTCTCACTAGGTCAATCTAAGACCACTCTTGAAACTCATCAACCAAGGATTTGGAGAGAAAATTAAACCGATTAAGAGGAAGGGTAAAGCTCACAATCAGCTTTCATGGAAGAAATCATGCAGAAATCATGAACTTACCTTGAATTTGGCTTGATTTCTTCCTCCATGGCTTCACCGTGCTCTCCTCTCCTTCTCCTCTGGTTTTGCACGAATATGGCTGGAGATAATGCACTTGGAGGACTTTAAAATCTGTCCCAAAATCCATTTGACCAAAATGCCCTTACTTTTATGTATTTTGGCTACCGGAAATACTTTTCGGAAATTCTCTGATCACTAAGACCATTTTAATACATCAAAAATTCCCATAATTCATAATCTCATTAGGATATTTTTCTTTCCTCAAAACTCATTCCGGAAATGCCCTTTATAAATTTTCTTCCGAAAATCCAAATTCGACGGTTTTTCGGTCTTCCGTATCACCATTCCGACAAACTGTTTCCAACTTTCTTCTGGAAACAATTTTATAAATTAGGGCATTTAAACTACTATTTTTAGCCACTTTAACATTACATTTATGAGGCCTATGGACAATTTAAATAATAATATTTGGCTAAAAACTCATTAAATAGCCAAAATATTAATTACTGTAAAAATGTCCCGCGAAGGGCATTGTTGTCCGTTTAACCTTAACTGAGCCTCAATTAATGATCAGTGACTTTTTCTCTACCTCCTGGTGCCTTGGGTCATTTTTCGGTATTTTGGTCAAAATTACCAAAATGCCCTTGACTTTCACCAAAAATGACCATTTTGCCCTTACATTTTATTTGCTTGCAAAATGGCACCTTTAGCATCTCCTATGCTTCTTTTCAATCTCTGGACCCTTAAACACTCTATAGCCCTTATCTCAGTTACTGGACAATAGGGATATTACATGGATCAATACAACACTTCTACCCTTTGGAATTATTGATTTGGATGTGTTCCAAAGTTTTGGTCCTAATAGAAAAATTGTCTTGGGCATGGCCCAGGCTTGCAAGTTATAGTGTGTTGTTTACTACTAACATTTCCACTTTATTTCTACTCCATATTTTGGTGTTTGATCTAGGAATTGTTAGGAGAGCTTATGACTGGAATGATATTATGGGGTATTATAGTTTTGGAAGGGATGATTGTATGTCATGTCCTCGTAATTGGATTATATGGATAGATAGGTTGGCATATGCTTTACCTATTGCATACAACATGATTGCTCTATCTTTTCAACATGGTCACCACACATTCAATGGCATCAATACATTGAAAATGACTTTTTAGGCTGAGTTGTTAAATTTTATAAATTTTGTAAGTGGCATTACGAAATATGCAATGCGTACTTATGCAAAGGGATTTTTTTACCCTTGCAGCAATATGCTGCTCTGTCATTAGTATGTCATTTAATAGCTATTGTTTGGGGATTCAATAGCCAATGCTAATGACTTTCATAGGATGTATAATCTGGTTGATTTCAATAGACTTAGTTTGGATCACATCTTTCACAACATCTGCACTTGATATAAATATAGTAATTAAGCTTAAACAAGGCAATCCCTATGACTTTTATTTCATGGAGTATTTGTTGCTACATGACCTCATACCATGTAAATATTGGGTTCCCTCTTTTACTAGAAGAAAACTCACATGGTGGCTCTTTTTGAGTTGTAAAGTTTCTAATATTGGAGAATGTTTACAATGTTTCCACAGTGATAATATACCATATTACTTTGCACCATAGACTCCTTCTTTCATCAGTACATGTATTGAGTTTGGAAATTTTTGTTGGGCATTTTTTCCTACCTTCAAGATACTTTCATGACCTTAGTTTTGATCAGAGGAAGAATTCAATTGCTTTTGTTTGACTTAAGAGATACAGGATTCCAACATATGGAATGGTGACTTTGTCTCATCAACATATTAGGGCATCACTGCAAGTAAACTTGTAGGACCTCATAAGTTTCCAGTCAATCTCTTTATGACTGTTGATGCACATCATAGTTCTATAACTAGTACCACTCATGTAAGTACTCCAATTGGCTTTTCAAGAGTTTAACATATGTTGCTTTGTTCCACCTATAGATGCAATATTAGTTGCTTTTCATGCTCATTTCTCAAACATGGACCTTGAAGAAAAGGTACATTTTAATGGGGGAGGTAATTTCACGAATGCGCATAGTTTTACTATAGACTTTGATCTTGATAAAGAGGTTAGTAGGCCAAAGGAAGTAATTGTTAGGCATGACACTATTGGGCTTAGGGACATACATGGACTCATGTTAAACATATGTTTTTTTACCTTTTTTTGTTTTCTATTTTTTCTGCTTTTTAACTTTTATTGTTTGTAATTATTATGCTTTTAATAGTAAAGTCATATTTCTTCAACAACAAAAAATATATTCATGCTTCTTAAAAAAAGAAACTGTAAATCATGGATCAATGGTCATTGAATAGCAAGATCCATACTTTCAAAAGATTGATCAAAATAAAAAATCTGTTCAAACAACTAATTTAATTCAAAATCTCCAGAACAAAAAATACAGATGCAAATGTGAATGCCTTATCCCAAACTAAATTTATAACAATATGAAAGTTGAGACCACTGCATCCTTGTTACTTCCCGCGTGGCATTTTCAGTTTTGTAGATCGTATATTTGCCTCATTTTCATAGGTTGCAATTGTTGTATTTTGAGTGAACTTTTTTATTTCAATTTTAAATAATAAACTCACATAAAAGCCTAAATAGTAGGAGAAAATGGAGCCTTTTAGTTGGTTTATTTAATTCTTGGATAATTATTTTTTATTTCAATTTTATATAAATAAAATATCAACAATCTTGTAACTATCATATTTATGCTAGATTATATATCTATTTTAATTTAAAATATTTAAACATTTCTTTCCCTTTTTTATATTCAAGATTTTTCTCCAATTTTTCAAGATCTAGTGGTTAATGAAGAATGGTAGGCGAATAGTCTTGCATGATATAAAGAATCTGGGAATCCTTCTAAGACCAAGTTTCTGGTACTTGCATAAGAAAGCATTGGTTTGATAGTTTTTCTAATCCTCTCAAATGGTTATGCAGCTTCCTATTTCTCTTTTTAGTCAATACTCTGTGTTAGCCAAAGATTGATACTTTTGTTAATTATATGATCAAGTTCACATACCTTTCACTTGTTTGAAGGAATGCCACACATAGCATTGCATGTAGTTGGGTTCTTGTGATAGTGACATAATGTCACTCATCCCAAAAGAATTGATTCTTGACTCGTGGAAGGGATAGAGTTGATCCATAGCACATAAGTAGTAGAAGTAAATCTTGCTACAAATCTCTTATATATGCAATAGGAGAAACAATAAAGTACCAAATTCTTGCTACTAGTTCAACAGTAAGTTGGTATATTTAGGTCGTAAGGAACAGATGCCATAATGATCCTTCAATACAAGGAGGTAGAAGAAGATGCATATGTGTTATGATGTGGTCCAATCAATGCTAATAGAGATAATTAAGTGCTGGTTCTATGTATAGAAATTATGGAGAAACAACAATAGATAGTTGTTGTTTTTAATATGTGAAAACAATGAGAAATGGAGGCCAAGTTGAGGGTAGTTAAAGTCATAAGGAGACAGACAAAAATAGAGTCCATGCAATAATTTCTCAAAGCATTACTTGTGTGTGTCCTCATTTACATGTGTTAGTGTCAATAAGAAGTTAAAGCAGTGAAGATACTGCAGAAGGTAGGAGGCGTGCAGAATTGAAGTATTTAGCCGTACTTGGAATATAGCTTATCATCGCTAAGCCATAGTAGATGGATTGTGTAATCATGTGGTTGAAATTCAAATAAAAGGTTAAAGCTAGAAGTTTTGGCATCTACCAGGAAGTGCTACAAATGAACTAGAACATGTTGACATCATTATTGTAGGATAAACTAGAGTTCTACATATTTTTTTATGAATTGAAAAGTATGGTTTAGTCAAATCACTCCCTTGTTGATTGTATTTTCAAGTTGACACTTTATGAGTCTAAGTAGTATCAATTTGAGGGGGTATGTTGGAAATATAATATGTGATCTTAATTTTGTTAAGATCACTATTGATATTATAGGGAGAATTGGGCATAAATCTCTATAATGTGGAAGCTTAGTTACACATAACATGGAAGATCAGTTGCATAATGTGGAAAGTCAATTGCATAATTTGAAAATTCTCATTCTACAAGTAATTTTCCAATTGGGAACTTATCCCCAGTTCTCCCTATATTATGATATTTTTTTGTCCATTACTAAGATCGGTTATTGTTGATTTTTGCATGATGTTAACCATTTTATTATTACAGAATTATAGCTATACAATAATACTTTATTTTTATATTAAATTACTAATATTAAATGATGATAATACTGAATTATTGAAAAATTGATATGCTAAATTATTCTGTTGTTTTAAATTACGAGCAATTAATTAAGAGAAAGAAAATTGTTGGCTCGGCTCAGTGCCCCACATCATCATGCATATGTTTAATGAAGAAATCCATCCATAATGGAAGTAGTGGTGTACCTAGCTTTGCCCTAAATGCAACCATGTGTCTTGGTTTCAAAATTTAAAATTTGATAAAATATATTAATTAATTGTAAACCTTCAATATAATCTCCCCCTATTTATCCGACCACATATCTCCCCATTTTAATTCCATAAATTTTGGCAATTAAATTTTAAAACTAAAAAAGAGATAATGAGGGAGGACGTTATGCTGATGAGGTATAATTAAAATATGTAGCATATATAATCTAAAATATCTAAGATAAACTAAAATACATTCAAGGATATATTTAAATCTGGCTCTGAATACTTGTAATAAATATTAAAAATGAAGAGATATTTTTCACCAATATGTCAAATGATATTAAACTAGATAAAATATACAAAAATTAAAATTTAGTAAATCAAATTAAACATGTGATCGTGCATAATTGATAAATTAAAGAATCCAAAGATAAATCAAATTAGAAAAATGAACTACGGAATTGATTCTATTGGCTGTGTAAGAAACCTTACATTTATACGTGTGATCGAGTGCCAATTTGGTGAGGGAACATATAATCAAGAGAGGGAAGGTGGAACAAAAGAGGCAATGTAGAAATGGGCTTATGGTGACTTGGTGAAGGTAGTTAGGAGAGAGTTAAAGTCGGGTGCCTTAGTTATTACAAGATTTGTCTCTTTGAATAGTACCCTTATTTGTTCATTTTTACATTTGCTTGTGCTTTTATGTTCCATAATGGATGTGCTGAATCAAGAATTGAGAAATTGACAAAAGCTTTGGGGTATAGAGCTTGTGTCTAGGAAAGCAAAGAGAAGCACTCACTGATGAGTGAATGAAATAATCCCCCCAACTTGGTTGCGGGCCCCCTGGAATCAAATTAGCGCCGTTGCCGGGGAGCCTTGAGTTACTAGGTAATTGAGTGTTAATTATCGAATTGACCAGGGTATTTTTTTGTTTTGTTTTGTTTTTCTTTTGCCTTTCCATTTTAGACTTAAAAAATAAAAAAAAATTAATTTTTTGTTTTCTTTGGGCACCTTATCATTTGATGTTGCTGTTCTGAGTGTGCATGACCAGATCTAAAGAACAAGAAATTGTTCCATTGGATAAAGAAATAGATAAAACACTTAGAGCACTAAGAAAAGAAAGGAGAGGTGAAGGTACCAGTACTTCAATTCCATTGTTGCAAGTACCCTTTGAACACTCTTCACACACTACATCTAGGACATCTTCACTTGATTCTTGTCATAACCTTGGCATATCTGATTCTGAGTCTTCATTAGGAGATTATATTGATAATCATTTTGTGATGGATCCTGATGGTGAGATTCCTAGACAAAATCAAGAGCATAATGATGAACATTTACCCAATGATGTGAACAATGAAATTAGGAATAGAAGCATAAGGGAAATGAATTCATCAAATGTTGATTATAATCCTTATGGCTTCTACAATTTTGATGCAAATTTTGAGTTAAAAGGTCATTTGATAAGTGCCTTACCTAAATTTTATGGCAACGCAGGAGAGGATCCTCATCGGCATCTTCAAAATCTTCACATGGTGTGTTCGTCCATGAAGCCTCCTGGAGCTCGATTAGATGATGTGTTGAGCCGAGCCTTTTTGTTTTCTGTGGACGGTAAGGAAAAGGAGTGGCTTCACATGCTTCTACAACACTTTGCTACATTAACTTGGGAGCAATTGAAGAAGCCTTTCTGGAGAAGTACCTTCCAGTGTCAAGAACTACCAAAATGATAAAGGAGATTTATAGCATCCAACAAGCTGTAGGGGAAAGCCTTTATGAGTATTGGAGTCAATTTTTAGCCCTATTAGCACGCTGCCCTCATCATCAAATTGCTCAATCTCATTTGGTGCAATATTTTTATGATGGATTGCTAGATAATACGAAAGCCACTATAGATGTTGCTGCCGGTGGTTCTTTGATTGACTTAACTTCTCAAGGTGCGTGAGATTTACTTGAAAAGATGGCTACAAACAACAAACAATTTGGTGCAAGGGAAGTAGCTCAATCTTGTGGAGTTGGAGCTTGGTCGGCCGATGAAATCTTGAATAAATTGGCTATCCTGAGTGATCAAGTGGGATGCATGCAGAAAACTATGCAAGCTCAAGAAATTCACAATGTTAATGCCACTAGCTCTACTTCTATATCTCAAGCCCTTATACCATCCTCATGTGATATTTGTGCTAGTCCTATACACACTAGTCTCACTTGCCCTTCTCAATGTGAGTTTGTTAAAGTGGCATCCATGAATTTCCAAAGACCTACCCAATTCTGTCAAAGAGAGCCATACCCTAATAGTACAATAAGGGATATCAAGTTGGTCAAGGCAAGGACAATTTGTACAGAGGTGCTGGAACTTCTCAAGGGGAATTTGGAAATGTAAGAAAGAGAAGATTAATGATCATCCTATTGGAGATGGCTCAGCCTGATAAGTCATATTCTCTCTTAATTCTACGTCCTCAGGCGCAATGATATGAGATGGGTTCGGGTGATACTTTTTCAACTGTAACACATGAAATACGTTATGTACTTTTGACAAATTTGGTGGTAAGGCGATTCGATAAGCCACTGGTCCAATTCTTTCCAAAATCTCGTACGGACCAATGAATCGAGGATTTAACTTCTTCGCTTTAATAGACTTGCCAATACCGGTTACTGGTGAAACCTTAAGGAACACGTGATCTCCCACCTTAAACTCTAGGGGTCGACGCCGTCTATCTGCATAGCTCTTCTGTTTGCTCTGTGCGATCAACAATTTCTGACGAATCATCTCAATCTTTTTCATTGTTTCATCTACTAAATCTGGGCCAATCACAGTTCTCTCACTTAATTCCATCCAACACAAGGGTGATATGCACTTCCTTCCATATAAAACTTCATATGGAGCTATCCATATGCTAGAGTGATAACTGTTGTTATAAGAAAATTCTGCCAATGGAAGATGCTTATCCCAACTTCCTGGAAGTTCAATCGCACATGCTCTAAGCATATCCTCCAAGGTTTGTATCGTTCTTTCTGTCTGACCATCGGTCTGGGGGTGATAAGCCGTACTAAACTTCAACTTTGTTCCTAGAGCTTCCTGCAATGCCTCCAAAAATTAGAGGTAAACCTTGGATCTTGATTTTAATCATTTTGTTAAATGATTGATTTTAGGATATTTGATACTATTCAAGACCAATTTTTACTGTAGGTACCTTTGAAAGAAAGTTAGATCAAAAGGTAATTCAAATGAAAATGCTAGAGAGGGACCAAGATTTTTGACACAATTAATTCATTTTGGGCCCAAATACAAAGCCATGGCACAATTCATTCAATTACCTTATCAAGTCTCCATTATTGAAGCCTAGCCCATACACACACAAATCCTCATTAATTCATCCAAGGGCCGCACATAATTCATCCATTAGAGGAGACCACGAGCATTTGGGGGGAATCAATTCATCCAAGTGGCATACATATTGAATATTATGGATCTAAATACGCACAAGGAGAGCCCAAACACTTAGCAAGTGGCCACACACACAATCCATTGGAGATTCCATCCACGATGCCCTAAAGATTGAAGTGAGAACATCCCATTCTCAGCCGCCACTTGACCCAACAATTTCCATTCCATCCATTCACGAAGGATCCGCTGCTGGAAGTTTCATTCGTCCGTTGCTGTGCTGCCATTACCGAGACAGATTCACACGCCGTTCATCTTGGAGCTTTTGATGGCAGCAACATTTGGATGTCTGGGATTCTTGATGGCAATTCTTGGCTAATTCTATGATTCTCTAATTCAACAAAAATGGCATGAACTTGAGTCTTTAAAGGGGAGTTTTAGTTGCTTTAAATTCCTATCCAATAATTGATTAACAATTCCTAGGTCTTAGGATAGTTTTTCTAATTGTTAGAACAATTTTAATTGCTCCAGTTGGATTATATTTTAGAGGTTATTGTGGCTGGAATTATTGTTTAGCAATTGATATTGGGCTTATTATAACTTTAATTTCAAGTTTGATGTTGTGGTATCACATTGTATTGAATGTAGAGTGAATATTTGTGATTGTCTAAGGTGGCTTAGAATCTTGGATCAAATAATCTTTTGCTAGCTTTAATTCTATTATTTGAATTTAAGAGTTACAATTAAGCAGTGGTTTTATTATTCTTAATTCCTCTGTACTATTCTGGTAGCAGTTAGTAAATTGGAAGTTTGGAAAATATTTTGTAGCAATTCGAGGTGGCTCGGTTGTTAGATTAAAGCTTAATTATAATTCTTTAGTTCAATCTTTTAACTCCCATATATATTGAAGTGACGATTGCCTGCGTTGTTGAGTTGGAGAATTAACTTCGTTTTTCGTATTTCATTTATCTTCATTTGTTTCACTTGTTTTCATATTAAAAAATATAAAAAAGTATTTTAATTTTAGTTCAACTCATAATATTCACATGAAATCCTCGAATTAATTTTCTGTTTAAGTCACTCGCATTTAATTACTAGGATTTAATTTCATTTTTCGGCTCCTTAAAGTGAATACGACCCGGATTGGTGCTATACTACATTAATTCCGTTAAAATCTTTGACGCGGACTTAAGGCGACTAAAGGTTCGCTCGTAATCATCATACCATTGTGAAAACTTGTATTTTCACATAAATGTTCATATGTCTCATATCATCTTTATATTTCATTAGACTACTAGTCCATAATCCACACATCGAAATGATGCAATCATATTTTATTGCATCTTTTTTCCTTTTTCCTTTTCCATTGGCCAATTACCATTTTGTCAACCTTTTATGAAAAATTCATATATACGATCCTCATTTGATCACATGATATTATTAAGACAGTTGTCGACAACTTTATCTTCTTCGGTTCCATTTTTCTTATTGCGACATAACTTATCAAAATCTCAATATTACTTTTCAGGTACCTGAACCTCTATTGAGGTTTTATAACTAGTTATGTCTTGGCCTCTTTTAGAGTGTCAGCCTCCTATAATCATCTTAATTATATGCTCCTTTTTTTATCCAAAATATAATATTTGGAACCGATTGTTTATCATGCTTCAGGCATGTCTCATTCTCATTTATACTAATTGGAGCATTTTCAGCTAGAATATGAGAATTAGTATTTCTCATTTAGGTCAGTTATTAGATATGACAGATATTTTTACAATATCTCATCAATGCAATATTCAATGAACTTCTAGTTCATACTATTTTATTTGAGGATCCATATTTGATAGTAATAATGCATTAAATGTGTTTTCTTTTCCAGCTACTCAATTTCTCCCTTTCATGTTGAAAAACTCTGTCAAATGACAATCAACTAATAATGCCGTATAAGCCTCATAAACCTATTTTCTCTTTAGAAACACAATTTGTTTCATTTATAGACAAATAAGGAGGAGAATCTTGCCCAACATTGATCTCAACTTTCCATCTATGTGCATTATTGTGGATCAATAAGAATAAACATTACACATTCAAACATTTAATATGGAAAATATCTAGCTCCTGACCAAAAGACAATTTCACTGGGAGAATTTTATTGCCTTAATATGTATAAGTGATGCAATATATCAAGTCAGATATACCAACACTGAAATAAAAATCTTGTTCTCATAAGCATTGATCAAGCTATATATGGAGGCTTTAGTAAATTATTATGGATCGTATAATCTGGAAATTGTGCACAAATGAACATAAT
>JANTPZ010152582.1:0-14012 GCA_025593235.1 Vachellia pachyceras | reverse complement strand
ATAAAATATTTTTGTTTGTTTGAATATAAGTTAAATTGTCCAAAATTTAATCAAATTTTCTTTCATATAATTAGTTACATTTTTTTAATGTATTATGGGAAATAAAGATAATAACAAATATTATAATTTTCATATTCCCAATTTTTATTTTTATCAAAATATTCCCTATCTTTAGTGATTGAATACACACACTGTGTATAAATATTCTATGGGGGAATTCACTTTTTTTTTGCCAAGGGGGAAAATTCATATTGAATTCATTGAAAATGTATAAATCCTAATTTAGACTTATATCTTTATTAAATCTTTAATAAGGTGTATCGGCCTTAATGAGAAATTTTTAATGTTGTTAAAAACATATAATACCCCTTTGTCATTAGAATAAAAAATTGAAGTTATGCATGCGTCAATTTTTTAATTATAAATTACTAAAGATTCTTTATCCTAATATCCAAATCTATAATTCCTTGAACTATTGTGATTTCAATTTTTAATTTGACTCTAACAATATTAAGAGTACAGTCTAATAATTTTTCTTCTGACGCTAATTTTTGAATTGCTATTTCATTCTGCACTTTTGGCAAAACACAAAAGATTTAGACAAAAATTTTATTTTGAATGAGAATTTGTAGATTGGCATTTTTTTATTTTTTTTTTGCTATTATTTTCTACATTTTTTTACTATTTCATTCAAAAAAATTATTTTGTTATTTTTAATATACAAACGAACATTTAAATACTTTAGTAATTATTATATAAAAAATAATTAGGTCTTAATTAAGAAAAGACATGAAACAAGGAGGAAATGCCTTAATAAAAAAATAGCAAGGAGAATTAGGCTTAGGCCAAAAAAAGAGAAAAGAAAATGGTATATAAGAAAAATTATATAATTCAAAAATATTAAATAAAACCATTATGTGTTATCAAGAATTTGATAAAAGTGTGAGATTAAATTTAAATTTGTGTATTTCCATTAGATTTATTTATGAATCTACCGTTCTTTTTCTGTGTCTTTTTTTGACCTTGCCATATAAGAGTTGACCCTTGCTTCCTCTCAGAAGCATGAACACTAATTTTCAATAATAATAACTTTCCTACACATTTTTACCTCCCTGCCCTGGCCCCTACCCTCCCAAGGTCGCGAGTCTACGGCGCCGTAGGAATTTCTACTGGGCGGCGCTGCTGCTTTGCTCCGGTAAGGCCTCCTTCTTCCCCCGTGCGCGTGTGTCTTGTTTTCTTTCTTACATTTAATGATGCAAATGAGAGATCCCAGCTGTAATTCATCTTCCAGATCTCATCCCCTCCACCCTCCTAAAAAATTTCTTTGTTCTTGCTAGTTGCTGATCACTTACCTGACAAAGAAGGTTGTTTTCAACGTTTTTCTTCATCCTTTTATTATATTTTTTCTTTTCTTGAAGGTAAACTTGTTCTTTTTCGTATGATGATTTACATCGGGATGTATAAGAGACATACATGTTACAGTTTATTGAGGATGGCTTATGCCAACTTCTGAGTTAGGATCATTTTCTTCTGGTTTTATTACATCTTGGCACTGCTTTCGATTTTTGTTGCTTAACGCAATTCCACGGACTTTAGCTAGGTCATCTCGAAGGAATGTGTTGAAACTTGAAAAGTATATTCTATTACTGTACGTGTGAAATGGGGACTGAAGCAGTTGAAATGAGTCGACTGAGAAATGGGGAAGCTGAGAACAGTCATCACAAGCAAAGTGATCAAGTTCCTGCTGATGGGTTTACTGGGAGGTGTGAAAATTCGCTTTCTGATGAGTATGATGGAAACCTAGGGAAAGTTTCAGATAGCCTTGAAGTCAATATTCATCCTGATGCTGTAAGTGTGAGTTGGACTTGTAGTGGTATATATGAAATTTTTTGCTTCTCTTTGTTCTGTAATTTGAAATCTGTCACCTCTTTACATATGATGTTATCATTTAGCCACAGAAAAGGGCCAGGCAGCAGAAGGAAATGACTTTTCAGGATTTGTATCAAAACCAAGACATGTTTGACGATGACGACGACAGTGACTGGGAGCCCATGCAGAAGAGTTTGGAAGTTATGAAGTGGTTCTGCAGAAATTGCACGATGTTTAACCTTGATGATATCAACCATTGTGATGTATGTTTGTAATCTTCCCTTTAGTTGTATGTTGTTCTAATTGTTAAATAATGGCTTTTAAATATAAGGAATTCAGTATTTTTTTAATGGTAGGTTGGCTTTTTTGAACTGCATTTTTGGTTGAAAAATGTTGGCCATTTCTTCGTGATGAATGGATTTTGATTATATTGCTCTATATTACTTGCAGATATGTGGGGAACATAGAGATTCCAAAATTCTGACCTACGGTTTTTTTGCATCCCCCTATGCTGAAGACTATGATCTGACTGAGGCAAAGCCCAAAATCAAAGAAGGTTTACGATTGTCTAGTTAGATTGCATAATGTGATTGATTAAAAATGACATCATAACCCCTTTATAAATGTGTTTTTGCCCATTATATTTAAATTTTTTATGTTCTGATTTAGTAAAATGGATAATAGCGGTTGCTTAAAGCAATCTTGATTAGCTTTTCTTCTGAATTTGACAAAAGGTTCTCCTTTTTGCTGCTCAGTTCAAGCTGCCATATATCACCATACCCATCAATGCTGAAATTCTATTTTACTTTATCTGCCTAACATTTATTATCACCGTTTTGCCATTCCTCGCTTTTTTGAGGACTAGATAGTGAAATGGATGATGCAGAATTCTGTTTATCTTGGAAAACTCTGCTTAGGATCTGCATAAAATTATCTTGGAAAACTTAATTAATTTCTCTTCCTAAAAGTTGCAGTTCTCTAGATTTGGGAGGATCCTCTTCACTTTAATCGAACTTTAAATTGTAGTTCTTGACTAGTGCATCTTTTGTGTTGCTACTTGTGTAGAGTACTTCATGCTAGCTATTGTATTCTTCCTTAGGGCTTGATTGTGGGTTCTAAAAGGTGGTGTGGGGAAACAACCCACTCCATCAAGTGGACGTTTAATGCAAAAATGCATAGTATCGAAGTCTCTGGATGAGATGTTAAACACCATTAATGGGGTGGTAGTGGGTTTGAAGGGTGAAATTTCAATGTGCTTATTTGGAAACACTTAACTCTCACTCAAAAATACGTTCAACAGTGTTTTTCTGCAAAACGATATAATCTCCTTCACATATTTACCTCGGCTTGCGTAAAAGTACTTCTCTACCGCGTTACTAAACGAGCCCAATATCATCTGTATGATTTTTGTTGTCTTAAAGTAATAGGCCAACGGAGAGGAATGAATAATTGAAAAGATCTCCAAATAATGTAGATCCCAATTTTGAGCTGTTTGAAATTTGGGTGTAGGACGCATATGATGTCCCACCCCATTAGCTTTTGAATGTCCAAGATGCTGAAAATTTGCCTTTCTAAGCTTTTAAATGTGAATAAGTTTTTACTCTTTTTTTGAGTACTCTCTTCCGTCATTAATATAAGATCCACTTTGTATTTCAATTTCTCCATTAAAGTGGATTTCATGTTAAGGACTGGAGCAAGTATTATTTTTTCTTTTGAAATTAGTTGCATATATTAATTTTAAGTGACTCTTCAACGGCTTTTTTTCTTGAAGGACTTTGTTTATTGCTTTTTTAAAATATTAATATGGCATTTTTAAGATGGAAATGGGGTTTGATTCTAAGATGTTCTTATTTTTAACTATTTCTTATTTGGTTTGACACACTCTTTGGTAAGTTTTTGGTTTTATGCTGCTAAAGTGTTTGAGATTCATTATGTTTTTGCCTTATCTTTGTAGAAGTTGGCACACAAGATATGGCTGCAAGTCTCACCACAGCAATTGGCTTTGATGAGAGAATGTTGTTGCATGCAGAAGTATGGTTATGAATTTTTTTATTTCTGTACTTTTGCCGCCTTCAAATTGAAGTTACACTTTATAATGTGAAAAGGCACATATAGTTTGTTCATAATAAACCTTGTCAATATGGGTAAACATCCAACTAGCAAATTTCTGTTCATTTTCATTCAATTATGGGAAATGTTACTGGCTTCGTTTGGGTTTCCGTTAGGAACCCCATTTTGACCCCCAAAACCCATTCTCACGCAAGCCGAGACAAAATTCCTCTCACATAAAGTACCTAGGAATCTGTGTCCGTTTTCTCAACGGGTTTCCAAACGAAGCCACTGTCTTTGGGGAGGCAAAAAGGATATTGTTGGAATATTTGAAATAGTTTCTTTCCATTAGTTTCGGTGGTAACAGCTTTTGTTAAATCCAGTGGGTGTAACCATGTTAAGGTTGATTGCGTCCATAGTGTTTCTGTGTATTTGTTTTTCAGATATGTAACTGGATAAAAAGGAGCACCTACCTAATAATACGATGGGGGAAGATGAAATGAAAAAGATTGAAAAATAAAAAAAAAACTATTAATTGAGAAAACATGGTTGATATTTTTTGAATTATTTTGGAGCACCACTTTTGTTCACTCCCCTTATTCCCTTTGCCATTGGCTGACATAAAGAAAACTTGGATGCTTTAGCCATGGTCTTTATTCTACAATTCTTCACTTTTATAATGCTGATTTCTGATAATATTTTTTGTGCTATGCATGCTGTACAGTCACCCACGTGTGGTGTTTCACTAAAATTTGGTCTGTTCATTTGCTAAATGATTGCTGTGGTAACTGGCTAGTATAGGTTCAGACGAAGTCTCATCCACACCCTGAAAGGCCAGATCGTCTTAAAGCCATTGCTGCTAGTTTGGCTACAGTTGGTATGTATCTTTTGTTAATATTTGCTATAATCATGGTTCCATGGTGACTATCATGTTTTATGACATGCATTGGTGTGATATTTTTTTGGATGCATATTATTAGCACTCCACTTGATCAATTCACCAATTTGATGCGCACAGGAATATTTCCGGGAAGATGCCATCCAATTTCTGCCCGAGAGATCACTCGAGAAGAACTTCAATTGGTAACTGACTCTACAATATCTGGGACTGGGAGGCATGGATATGTCCATTCTCCATACTTCCTATGCCTTTTATACTGTATTATTCATCTTGTTGTTATGTTTTAAGTGATGATTGTTAGTTTAAGTAGGGCCAACATAAATGCAGTCTGAATGAGTGGACTTGTGCCCTTTTTATTCAACTTTTTCTCCTTCCTTTTTGTTACAGTGAATATAAAGAGTATGGATTAATATTATGAACCCAATTTTAACTTTACATTTTGGGATTTAAGGTTCATTCTTTGGAGCATATTGAATCGGTGGATGCTTCAAACCAGATGATTTCTTGGTATGTTAAATGCTTCCCTCTTCATCCAGGAGCCTGGACATTTCTAATGTGTTACGGTGATTTAAACTGATTTCTTGCTCTCTAAATATTCATGAAGAGCACTTAAAGAAGGGGCCCTCGTGGGGGGCACTATGTGATTTATGTACCTGACCCCACCAAGTGGGATAAGTCTTTGTTGTTATTATTGTTGTTTCTAAAAAGAGTGGCATGTTTATAGCAGTTGAATATCTATTTGAAAAACTTGCAAAGACTTGAAAATTGGAATTCTTTATTAAGATTTTCTCTGTAATCTTCCTTTTGGGATATTGTTTTAATACATCTTGTTTACTTTTGTTGGCCCTCAACGTTTTTTCAATTGTTTTATTGCTTACTGTATTATCTACTGGCCAATGGCTCAAACTCCATAATTTGCATTATTTCTTGCCCTTGTCCAGACCCTCTATTTGACTGGCAATTTCTTTAGTACATTTCATTGTCTTTTTGGCAACTTTCATGCTCTTGTTGGATATTAATGGGTTGATTTGATGTTATCATTATGATTGATGACTTTTGTGATTGCAGTTATTTCACTCCTGACACATATGCCAATGAGCATTCAGCTCAAGCTGCCAGGCTGGCAGCTGGTTTATGTTCTGACCTGGCATCAGCAATTGTTTCTGGACATGTCAAAAATGGATTCGCTCTGGTATGAAAATGCTTACACCATTGATCTGTTCCCGGTATGTGGCATTTCAAGGCATAAACTTTTGAAGGTATGTTCTCTACTAAGTTGATATTTGGTGCTAATTAAACCAGGTCAGGCCTCCTGGTCATCATGCAGGCGTTAGACAGGCCATGGGGTTTTGCCTTCATAATAATGCTGCAATAGCAGCGTTATCAGCTCAGGCTGCAGGGGCAAGGAAGGTGCTAATTCTAGATTGGGTAAAGTCCATACTCTTATCTATTATGTTACGTTTCTGAAGGTGGGGATTTAATAGGGTATGTGCCATGCTATTAAAGTGAGTTATTTTGATTTATTATTTTTTTACAGGATGTTCATCATGGAAATGGGACACAGGAAATATTTGAGCATAACAAATCGGTGAGCTGTGTGTTTATAATACTTTATTATTTGTTGTGCATATAAATTTTTTGAACCATAACTTATTTCTGGTGGAACTAATTTGATGAGTCAAACTTTTTTTTTGATAGAATTGATGACTGGAACTTTTGTGCTATATGTTACCCTTAAACCAAATTTTGTTTATCTTTAAGGGAACTGCATCATTTTGTGTCATCATCGTTGAATTGTTTAATGAATATCGGGGTATAATAGTTTTATATGTCCTTCTATGATGTGTTTGATTGTTCTTTTAGTTTTAAATTATGCTATGCGCTAATCTTTCATTGCATCTTGTTCTTTTCTCATCAATTCTTAGTTTTCTTGAAGTTAGGTTGTGGCTACATGAATGATGCACCAGCTTTTATATTGCTGATGAGTTTTTAACTATCCTGTAGGTCTTGTATATATCATTGCATAGACATGAGGGGGGAAGGTTTTATCCCGGTACTGGAGCTGCTGAAGAGGTATATGATTGCAGACAATTTTTGAAACTAACCTGCTGCTGCTGGCCACCTCAGCCAGGTGCTTTTTGTTCTGATATGAGTGGAACGCGTGGTTTTCTTTTTCTTTTTAATAGAACGAAGATGAGTGTTATAATGAGGCAAGTTATATTGCTCATAGCTTATGAACAATTCGGCTTATGGATTATATATATATATATGTTAATTTAATAACATTATTTGGCACAGTGCACCGTGTAGAAGTGGTGCATTGAACTTTTGAAGCTGATCTGCCAATCTATTTGGAAATTTGGCGGTGTTCCATATTGTTGGAGTAGTTTGCTATTTCATCAGACATACATTTTTATCTCATTCAACATCTAGGAAACATTGCAATGTCAAGCATATATACTAGCTTGTTTTCATTTTAAAAGAATATGATAGAACCCAAAGGAAAACAGAACAGAAAATAAATGGAGATTTAATTGTATCCTCTTTACTGATGGAAAATGAGAGAATGCTACCCTATAGCTCCTCCCCGTAGGAGAGCTGGTTCACAAGGAAAGCAGAAAAAGAAACACTCTTGGCCTGGTATTCGAGAGACCAGTCCCCCTCCGGAAAACGAGACTCACCCAATGTCTGCCCTTCTCTAATCCCTATCCCTCCTAAATAACGCACCCCCACTAACTGACATTGTCGGGAGTTCGTTACTTGCTACATTTCTGTATTACTAGTCTGTCCGCTTACTCCCTCATCCAGTTTGGGCTTTGTCTTGTTCATGGGCCTTCTCTGATAGGTCTGATCCCAGTATTTGTTGGGCCCAACAGAATATTGACTATAGCATGGATTGTGCTGCTCATTTTTGAACTTGTGTCTTGATTGTTCAGAGCAAGGATATACTGGCTGTTGGTGTATCCTCTTGGTATTTTTCTCATCCTGGTGGAGTCAATAGGTTGGACATTTACTCGTTACACTTGGCTGTGTTGCAACACCCACAGACCTGCACGATCATGCGCCACACATGCGCTTTGGCCTGTTTAATCTTTTCATCTGTTTATCCCTTAACTTTACAATTTTTCATTTGGCTGTACCTTTGCTAAGCATACTGGCCATTGTTTATAATTTAATCATGTTGGAAATGTTTTTCACTGTGTAAGGACTACTTTGCGTAATAGTTAGTCTGGTTCATTTCCACAGGTTGGTTCCATGGGTGCGGAAGGATACTGTGTGAATATTCCATGGAGCCGAGGAGGAGTTGGAGATAATGATTACATTTTTGCATTTCAGAATGTTGTCCTTCCATTAGGTATGTCTGTATATGATTAAGCTTTCTTGCCCATTTTATAGTGTATTTCTCCTTCAGCAGTCCTTCTACCTGATAGCATCTTAAGAAAGCACATAGTAGCTCCGTTTGGTAAGCCCGTTGGCACAACGGGTGCGCTTACCGAGACACTTTTTTTCTCACATAAACTACCTCGGAATCTGTGTCCGTTCTCCCAACGGACTATCCAAACGGAGCTACTAGTATCTGCACCTCTTATATTGTTTGAATTGTCCTTTTTAGCTTCTGAGTTCGCTCCAGATTTTACCATCATATCAGCTGGATTTGATGCTGCAAGAGGTGATCCCCTTGGATGTTGTGATGTAAGAATTTCCTTTATTCACTTTCCTCTTTTGGTTAAAAATTATGGTTGCATGAATGGACAAAATCGCAGGCTGTGCACCATGCAATGAATTATGCCAAATTGGATGTAGAATGTAACCGGCCTTATGCTTTGACTTCCTTTTATTGAATATGCTGCTTCATTTTCTTTGAGGTTCTAGAAACGTTCAATTCAATATGTTAAAATTACTAAAGCATTTTTCCAACATTCAAATTTTCTTTTAATTATGCAGGTTACTCCCAATGGTTATGCACAGATGACAACCATGTTAAATGCCCTCTCTGGTGGAAAGTTGCTTGTCATTCTTGAGGGGGGGTTTGTAGCTCATGCTTTTGGTGTTTATTCCATTATGATTTGTTTTAACATGTTCACATTAAAAGGAATTAAAAAACACTGCTCCGTTCCATTCTGATCTATAATTCACTTCAACTTGGATATTTTTATGCAGTTATAATCTCCGCTCTATTTCATCTTCTGCCACTGCAGTGGTCAAGGTACATCCTTTTGCTCGTGATAATGTATTCTCATATTTTTGCTTGGGAGTGTTTCCTGGTTTGACATGGCACCAATTATCTATCCACAATGAAGGTATTGCTGGGTGAGAGTCCAGAATTTGAGCTGGAAAATAATTTTCCTTCCAAAGCTGGTCTACAAACTGTTTTGGACGTCCTCAAAATTCAGATGAACTTTTGGCCTTCTCTAGAACCCATCTTGGGGGATCTGAAGTCACAATGGGGAATGTACTGTCTCGAAGAAAAAAGTGAGGAACTATCTTTGATTTGCATTTAATAATCTTTTGCTCTTGTTTAAAATCAATCCTTCTGGAAAACTACACAATTGTGGCACATTTGGAGGAAGGAATGGTGAAAAGAGATTTTTTATTCTGTTATGAGGGAGAAATGCCATTTTATCTCCTGCATTATCGAGTAATAATAATTAATAAGATGAAGTTTAAGTGTTCGTAATCAAATTCATCTGTAAAGGTATATGCTGAAAAACCTTTTGTTCCCAGAAATCTTGAGCATAAGTTGCTTAGTGGAACGTTGTTTTGTGGAGAACATGATAGCAATACTTGCAAATTGCATTTTTGTCTTTAAGTAATTTGCCTTCCCCAGATATTGAAGTTAAAACCCTGTAAGTATGGAAAAATCTTAATTCTAGTTACCTGACTGTGATTATCAATGTTCCGTTGCATGTAGGGAAGCGGAGTAAGAAGAGACGCCGTGCCCAGCTGCCCATATGGTGGAAATGGGGAAGAAAAAGTTTTATATACTATTTTCTAAAAGGTCATCTTCGTTTAAAGTCAAAGAGATCTTTTTGAGTACTTGTTAGATAAGTGCAGGCATACCTTGTAATTTTCAGCATCATTGTACATTCCATCTAGATTCAGGTTAATATCATTTTTGCTGGACCATTTGTATGGCGATTCAAGTGAAAGTCAGTTTTTTTTATTTGGTTTTTGTTGGGGCTTTTGGAGCAAGGGGACAAAGAACAAGATGGATGCGAAAAAGAAAGAATGAAGGAGTAAAACCAATTTATGATGCCTGTTTTTTTCTTGAAACGGGAATTGATTTGCATGCCCCTTGCAGTATAATACTGGTTGAGAGTTATTTTTGTCCTTTTCTTTGGCCGATAAGGTCCTAAAAATAAGATGAAAACACTCATTATTAATATTAATCAGATAAAAAGATAGAAATACCGGTTGGCTGTCTTAGTGGAAGGAGTTTTGTTGAAAACAATTTGGCAAAAAAAGTAGGTTTTAATTAGATATAAAAGCAGAAAAGTCTTTTAGAAGAGTAACCTCAATTGAGTTTAACGAAGTTAAGGAAATTCCTTTGAGATACTGGGTGAGTCAAAGCAAAATATTGGTTACTACATTGAAAAAGATGAAGATTTGCATTAGATACCGGGCAAGTCAAAGCAAAACATTGGTTACTACATTGAACTAAATCTAAAGACTGAATTAGATTGGGATATAAGCAAGAAGATTGATTCGCTGTCTTGTGTCTGGCGTGCCCATGATCTGCCGATTATTGAGCTAGATAGTTGGATCTTGTCGGACATGTTCCCTGTCTGCTTTTGTTTGCCCTTTCTCCTCTCTAGCCTTTTCGCTTCTTCACTCTTATTTGTGTCAATCATGCGAATGTTTTAACCTGTTTTTATCAAAAGCTGAGACCAAACCAATCAAGAATTAGAGTTGCACAAAATATCTTGGAGACAGACGCATCATAAATTGTGCAAATTTTCTCATTGACTTGACTTCTTGTGTCCTCCCAAGAGCTGTCTCCTTTTCTTATTAATCTCTATACCTTTCTTCAATAATTCTTGAAGGGAAAGATTTCTAACTAATAGTACAGAAGTGTTATTTCAAGCACAAGTATCCATCACGCATAACAAAGCGCTATGAAGCTGGAAATGGCCATGTTAAGCCCAGAAGCAAACAAATTTACTTGCTCTTATTCATTGATGCTCACAATGAATTATTGTCACAACCATGTACAACATGACACATTCCTGCAGTATAACACGGGAAGGGGGAAACACTGAGTCTACTATTTTGTAAACTCTCAAACAGCACAATAAGTTGACAAAACCAGCACTAACAAGGATTTTAACAAAATTCTTTGCCCAGAAAGTACTCTAAAAGTAGAATTTAAACTAAAAACAATCATCATCAGATTCATTCCCTCGTAAAATGAGTCTGCTTTCTTGAGAGTGCATACTGAAGCTAATCAGAAATCCAAAAACTAGTCATCATCTGTGCATTGTTGGAGAAGCCATAGGATAAGCCATTGGAACAACATAAGGAGGATGATGAGGTCCAGGTGGCATCATCACAGGGGTACCTACAGCAGAAGCCATATGACCTGGAGGGGCAGCCACAGGGTGCCCTACTGGTGCACCATACATGCCTATACCAGCAGGGATATGGGGTTGATGAGCCCTATGTTTCACGGATTGTCCCACACCCATTGCGCTTGATGGGTTTGTATTAGTGTGTTGCCCTGTTATTGGTGCCTGGTTATTGGCCACATCCCCATTGTTCACACTTGTTATGTCATGGATACTTGACCTTCTTCTATCTCTGTTTATGGAGTTCAACCTAATAAAGTACTTCTGTGCGTGGCTTGCCACTTGAGTTGGAGTCCTTGACATCACGAAGTTCCTTGATATGCTTCTCCAATCTCCTTTTCCAAATTTGTCAAGACCAAGTAGAAATAGCCTAAAATAACAAATATTTGAATATCCATTAATAATTGATGTGGATTCATACTACAATTCCAAGTTTGGTGCATTTAATAAAAGTATCAACACTTGGTAAACATGATTTGCAGGTATGATAATATTCATGCTGATATGTAAAGAAATTAAGCAATTGTGATTGGGGAAGTGAAGTACCTATGTTCTTCTTCTGTCCAGGGAATTCCTTTTCGCCTTTCTTGTTCTGAGGATCTTGAAGAGCCTGCTTTACCAGTATGGCCAGAAGAGTCATGCCCCAACCCAGAAAAGCTAGTTCTGAAATTGCAATTAGATCTTTTTTCTGAGGTGGAAGCTTTGGAAGAAGAAACATGCAATTCCTTACTTGAAGAAGTAGCTTCCTCTCCAGCAGCGCCAGTATAGTTTGGGAGTGGAATATGGCCTGCCTCTATTGCACTCACATCTTCTAATAAAAACTTGTAATGTTGCTTCAATTCCTCCATGCTTTTGCCGGGAACAGCTGAACCAATCTTCTCCCATTGTTCTTCTGATTCTTCCCCAACCCAATGCATTGCGATGGCATTCTCAAACGCCTTTTCTTCTTCATAGCTCCAAACGATTCCACTTGATGATGACATGGTGGCTTCCGGTTGGATTTTGCAAATTTTGGCTTCGATTCAAAACTTGGGATGATGATGAAGAAGAAGAAGAAGAAGAAGAAGAAGAAATTGTTGAAAATTCTGTTGGTGATGGGCGTGTGTTGAATGCATTATTTTATTCATTCATGTTTTTTATTTTTTTTCGGAGTGTAAATAAGTACAAAGTACATTATTTGTTGTGTAAGTGGAATTGTCTCTGTGGGGACAAATAAGAAGGGGTGCGCAGGATAAGTGAGAGAGAAAAGAGAATCAGTGTGTGTAGGATAAGATGTGTATAGCGGAATCAAACAGTCAATTTTAGAGAGGACCACTCACTGTGACCGAAGAGATGGGCTATTTGTCGTTTTCATCCACATCACTTTCTTCTTTGCCAGGCCATCTTTATGTCGATATTGTACTCCAATATAAATTCTTCCTATATTAAAATTATGCTAAAATATTATGTATATTTATCTTGTATGTTGTAACAAACCCCACCTTGAACAGTTTACTTGAAAAAGCAGCTTTATAAGGTATTAAATTTCCTAATTCTAATTATTAACTTTTAGGGTGTAATTCATCCAATGATTTGTGCTTGTTGCTATTGAACTTTTATTGAGAGACGATCAAGTAAAAAGGGTTACCTGTAAAGGATTTTGACCAGAGATGTTGACTATCAGAAGGTTGAGTGAAACCTTGGGTGAAGTGTTGAAGTGTAGAATCACCAAGACGCCGTTTCGATTGGCCAACTAGAGAGGGTTAACCACATAGGATTTTGACTGGATGGGCTAACCAACAAGAGATTGAGTGAAAAGTTATATAGTGGAGTTGTCTGGACCTCGATTCTCTAAAGATTGCATTGTAACAAGTCTTACAGTGGAAAAGTTTTCTTGAAAGAGTGACCTTATAAAGCATTGGATTCTCCAATTCTAACTGCTTGCTTTTGAAGCGTAACTCTCCTAAAGACTTGTACTTGTTACATATATGTATATATTTAATTTGATTTTTTTCATGCAACAAAAATCTACCTGAGTTGAATTCTGAGAGTTTATTAGAGTTGAGGTATAACTTTAGGTGTAAAAGGTGATAATATGTTGCCCACAAAAATTCTCATGTTAACAACAATATTTGAATTTTACTTTATAACATATCCTTACCAATTAAACTAACATTTTAAGTATATACATATAGAACAATCTCTCTTTTTTGTTGTTTAAAATATTAAACTGGTCTTTCCATTTTTAATCCATCAAATACATGTCACTTATTATTATTATTATTATTTTTTTGAGTGGTCACTTATTTTCTTATTGCAATAAATGTCCACTCATTATCTCTTAGGTACTCTATTTATAATAAGGGTATAATTAGAAAAAGAAACATGCATATTATATTTAACTCTCGTACACAGAGTTTGAGGGTAGTTAATTTTGAGATTTCAACTTCGCAAAAAAAAAAAACTCTTTTTTATTAGTGAATTGAATGTTAGAGACAAAAACAATGAAGGGTGTAACGAACGATTGAGGAAAAGCCTCAAAGAGAATCTTTTTTTTTTTAATTTTGAAACGACCAAACTCACATGGAATTTCGACCATACTAATGAATAGACCGCACCATGATAATGACTTGCAAGCTAATCACATT
>JANTPZ010152580.1:0-14821 GCA_025593235.1 Vachellia pachyceras | reverse complement strand
ATTAATGCAACACAAAACTCCCCTTTGAAGACTCAAGCTCATGCCATTGTTGTTGAATTAGAGAATTATGAAGCTAGCCAAGAATTTCCATAAGCGATTCCAGATTAAACACCCAAGTTATCATCTTCTTCCGCGGACTGCACAGCAATGGCGAGGATGGAAATCTCTTCAAGCGGCGGCTTGTGTATGTAATGAATGAGTGAACGAATGATGCTCTGGAGATAATGGATGAACGAAAGAGTGAGGCTTTGAGTGAGGGAGCTGAAGGCGTAAATGAATGGTTCAATGAATGGGGGCTTCCAGGCGGCGGTGTGTTGTGGGATTAATTAATGGATGGAATGGGAATTGATGGTGTATTGAATGGATCCAAAACGTGATCAGTGGTGGCATCTTGTTTTGGAATAGGTATTGGATGATGAAGTGGCGGCTGGTGATTTTTCCTATTTGTGTCATCATGTGTCATTCTCCAGCCTTTAATCCTCCAGCGCCTCCTCTCATTGATTTTTTTTTTCGGTTGCCCGCTCGGTTCACCGGAGTTTCGCTCCGACTACGTCCGGACCCGACCCGCGTCGCGCACCTGGCATGGTGGGTGAGTCTCCCAATGGTGGCTGCTGCATACACAAGGCTCGAACCCGAGACCTTGCTTAAGCTGGAACAAGCCGCTTACCACTTGATCCAACCAGCCGTTAGTGCCTCCTCTCATTGATGAATGCCGCACCCAATGGTTCTCCTGTGCGTCCCATTATTTCCTTGGGCTTTCCAAACTTGGCCCTATTGCTTTTAATGTCCTCATCAATCATTTCTTTCACCAACACAAGACACATTAGAGGTATAGGTCCTTAAATGCAATCTTTCTTTCTTTTTTTCCTTTTAATCTCAATTTCTTCCAAAGTACCTACAATGAAAATTGAATTAAGTAGCATCAAATATTCTAGGATCAATTATTTAACAAAATGATGAAAAGTATGACCATTGATCCCTAATTAATTTTAATTTCATGTAATTGCAATTAATAATAATTAATGCAATTAATACCAATGAAAGCCCACTAATATCATCAAAATCCTCTAAAATGCTACAAATATAATAGATAAGATATAATTAATTCAGCCTTATATAATTTGTTATTTTAATACTAATTTATATAAGTTATTAATTTCTAAATTAAGCCATTTTGTATCTCTAACCTAGTGAGTTGCTTGTGCTGCAGGTGCAAGTATATCTACGTATGCATTTTTAATGGCATTAAAACCCAAATCAAACCAATCAGATTGGCCCAAAAATCAGTGATCCAAACACTTATTCAGCGTAGTTAAATAGATAACTCACTGCAAAATCACCCAAGTGATTCGTTATACCCTGGGTCACCGGATAGGTTGGATGGATCACCCAAGTATGGTTTTTTATAGGTTTTGGAGGAGAAAAACAACAAAAATGCCAAATCGAATAAAATGTAAGCCAAAGAAATGAAGAAAAGCGAAGAAGACAGAAAGATGGAGAAGAACTAATTGGGGGGGGGGCTAGACAGACATTCCTCATTGTTGGACTTCATCAAGTCTCGTCATCCTTAAGATTTTTGAGGCATTTTTCATCTTAATTGAACATCTTCCACTTTCCAACTTCTAAAACTAGAAGGGCAGTACTTTAGTATATAAAGAGCATGAGGTCTTATATAAAAAATGATGCATCAGGAGAGATAAGAGAAGTAAATAAATCATAACCATTCATGGACCTTCAACCATATCTTGATCAAAACGAAATTTGAAAAGTCAAATTTAATGGTTAACTAACAGGTTGGGTGGATGGAAATCTCAAAAGTAGAAGGAGTGTAATTTGCATAACATATATATGTATATATATTACTCTTAAGGAAAATTTGTAAGCATTTTCCAAATAAAGGATGGTTAAGATATTTTACTCAACATACTATACACATAAATTGAACCTTGAATTCACTAGATGCAATCCAATTTATACACAACCCTCAAAATTTATTACTTGAGAATGACTCGCCATAATTTACAGCCATCTAAATAAAAGTTAAGAACATCTATATTAAATCCAGTTGGAATAGACAAATTCTAGTTCTCGTCTACACTTTTATTAAATCTATAATTAGGCATATAGGCTTTACTACGAATTTTAAATATTGTTTAAAAAACCATAATACCCATTTGTTATTAAAAATAAAAATTGAATGTGTGCCAATATTTTAACTCCAAATTCCTAAAGTCTCTTGACCTAATGCTTTTTTTCCCCCATTTTAACCTAATGCTATTTTCCTACATGAAATTGTGGCAATTTTACAAGATTTAAGTATTATATTTAGATTTTTATTGAATTTAATTCTGCTTATTTGGATCGAGATAAATGCGTGAAAATAGAGTTAAAATGATAAAAATGTCATATTTTGCGAATTGATCTTTTTGATGGAATTTTGAAATACAAGATGTTACATCTTGTCCTTGAAATTTGTGTAAGAACACTTGGGAGACATTTGGAAATTAGAAGCTGAAAAGAAATGACAGTTGAGGAACTAAATTTCAGAAATTCAGCGAGGTCCCATCTTTATCAGCAGCGTTTTTTCAGCGTGTTTGACCTGATAAAACCTGATTTTTAGGGAGAGTAGAGGAGAAAAAACGCAAAAAAAAAAAAAAGATAGAGAGCGCCGCAGGTCCACCTCCCACGCTCTTTCATCACCATCGTCATCATCATTTTGTCTTCAGCAAGGAAGAGACAGAAAAGAGAGCCTTCACCATTGTCTTTTGCTTCTTCTGCTACCACCAGTTGGGTTCGATGCAAAAAGAGACAGAAAAGAGAGCACCGGTCGCAACCTTCATTTCAGTTTCCATCGTTGCTGAATCATAGTTTGTTGGAGATGATTCTGTGACTATGAGTAGCTGAATCTAATTACTTGTTGGAGATGAGATCATGGCTTGAGTTCGTCTAATTAGGGAAGTTATTTCAGTTTACCCTTTACCTTTGTCAATTATCTTGAATTCCTAATTTTATGATTTATTATAGTTAACTTGGGTTTTTTATTAACCATAGTTGTGGTTGTGCCAGATTATTGTTGCTTATTTTATTTTTATCTATATATTTTCTTAGTTGATTTGATGAATTTATATCTGATTTAGTGATTACTGGTTTATATAATTTAATTTAATCAATTGAATGTCGCGATAGTACATTCACATAGGGGACGTAATCACATCAATTTAATTCAATTCACAGATCAAATGGTATTTTAATATTACTTTTAATCAATAGCTACTTATACTATCAAAGAAATTCAGTAATCTCTTTTTCAACTGAAATAATTAAACCTTTTTAATTATGTGGTAGATTAATGTTATTGATCTAATACTTTTATAGCTATTGATTAAAAGTATTAGACTTAATGCGATTCCATTAGATTTGATGATTTTAAAACTTTCCTTATTTTAATTGAACAATGATAGTCATTTACTCATTTTCAAGAGTGTCTTCCATATTATATATGTATATATATTTCAACTCAAGTTCCTTTATTCATTTCAATTTGATAAAGAAAACATCAAAACTAGTAGCTCAGGATTTATTTTTCTTGCATTCAATTAATTATAATTAAGAAAATTGATTTTTCAAGACAACCCCTTATTTTATTGCATTTTAGATTCTTAGTTTACCTAGAGAAGTTAAGTTAAGACTCATTGATAAGAGAACTGTGACATACCTTAACTTTACCCTTAGCTTTATTATATATTGATTCAGAATCAATGGAAAGCCTCAAAGTGATTAAAAAGTCCAAATAGTTTACTTTGAGAACTTTCAATTTTTTTGAAAGTTACTATTCATTGTACTTTAGACTAATTTTGAAAATTCATAACTAATTCTAGAAAAGTCGAAATTGAGTGCTTCCAATTTCTATTTGAAGCTTGTAGGTTTCTTTACAAGGTAAAAATACTAATTGAGTCATTTTATTTCCCAAATGATACAGTTTAATTCGTGAAAAAGTACTGTTCATTTGGTCATTTTTCTATTTTCCTAGGTTTTTCAGTGATTTTCTTCAAACTTTGGAACTTAATAACTTTCTGTACATAACTCTAAATTCAGTATTCTTTAGCTTGTTTTAAAGCTTGCAATGTGAACTATTTTTTGGTAAAATTTCATCTCATTGGGAGTTCATTCACTCTGTTTCACATTAACCCAAATTTGAGGTCTTGAGCAACTTTACTACTAGTTTTACAACTTCATACCTTCCCTACTTTCTTTCTTTAGGCATGCTTGTTCATTTCCTTTCATTACTCATAATTAAAATTGAATTATCCCATATTTAGAGCGTGCTTTTACCTCTTAATAAGCATAACTTAGTAGAGGTTTAATTACAAAACATCATACAAACTTGAACTAAGTATCATGATAATACATATCCAAAATATCATCCAAGAAGGCATCATAAAACTAGCTTCATGCTTCAATAACTTTCGCCTTACCCTTTGATGAACTTGTACCTAGAAATGGTTAGTGGGGGAGAGGGTGAGATTTTTGGAAATCTCAATAGCAAAGCTTACCAACATACATGAAAAATTGGCATGACATGCTTTAGTTTCATAAAGAATGTGTAACAATGTCAAAATGTGTACCAAGAACATATCAATGCATATGGCCATAGCATAATGTCACTCATAAACACATTCAACAATGTCATAAGTATAAACAAGTCATGCACAACATTTATATCATTTCACAATCATTTTAGATAAAGTTAGAAAACTTTGCTACCATTAATCCTTAACTTTGTTCTTGATTTTGTAATCTCCTTGGATCACTTGAAAATTCACCCTCTTGAACTAAACCCTTGGCTACAAAATGGACAATATAATGGCCATCAATCATAAGCCATTATCAAAGCAAAAACCACTTTAAAACTTCATTAACTTCCCTTGAACTTCCTTAATTCCCTAGAGCATTTTAACTTGTTTTATTGGTTTTTAATGCTTCCAAATCCCTTGCCTCACTTTACCTCTACACAATTCCTCATTTTAGAGCTAATGGAAGCATTAAAATAACCAAAAACACCTTCCTTCTTGCACTTTCCAGATTTGCACGAAAATTGCCAAAAATTGGAAAAATGTTTCTTTTCAACTTTGAACACTTCTATCATCATATTCTTATGCTCAAGCTCACATTCATGCATGGTAAAGCTTGATTCTAACTCTCCTATAGGGCAGCACCTCCCCTAATTTCTCATGATTTCCCAAAGTTACAAAAGTCACAAAACAACTTCAACAACAACCACAACATCATCAATATGCTTCTTTCATCAAGAGGAAGCATTTACAACCAACAAATGGCTTTAAATCCCTCTCTTTATCACTTTTCTCTCAAGAACCCTAGGTTTTGAAACTTGAAAAAGAGAGGCCAAATCAGATTTTTGATCCATGGAAGAAGAAGAAGTTGCAAGGATCAATTTCATATATAGCTTTAGGTGGTTCTCTTCCTTACCTTGAATTTCCACCAAGCTTTTCCCCTTCTCTTGGCTCAACAATGGCATCACTTTCTCTCCAATTTTCTGCTGGTTCTGTCGTGCTAAAGTGGCTGGAAGATGGAGGGAAAATGCTGATTTATTAATTCACACATTTATGGAATCAAAGGTTAGGATTTAGTCTTGTAACTTAAAGGAGATCTAAGGGCTATTATGGGGCCACATATGGGACACTTGTCAAGCTCTTAATAACCCTCATAAAGTAACTTTTACAGCTGTAAAGGGGGGTTAAAAATATGGTTAGTCCAACTAAACTGGATCCCATCTGGTTACTTTTACCGATTACATTTTTTACCAGTCAACTTAAATTTATTCCGGTAAATCTTTTTCTACTTTTCTGGAGATACTTTCCATCTTGAATATAAAAAAATTATTATCCCCAAAATACCCTTTACTTTTCTCAAATTTTATAAGATTAATTTATCCTGTCCAAAATCCCTGAAAACGTACAATCGGAGAGCAAAATTCTTTTAGAGCCTTGAAAAATACTATATTTTTCATTGATCCTCTAGCCCTTTTCCCTTTTCCAAAATGCCCTCTAGATATTTCAAAATTAATTTTTGAAATAATTATATTTTGGGGATTTCGGGTCTTTTCCGGGTTTTTCCCCAATTTTCGGGAAAATCGCCTTAATTGTACACTGGATAATAATTTTATCAAATACTATAAAATTCATTGGACTTTCCTTATTTTTCTCTAAATTTTTGGAAGGCTCCTGATACCTTAAATAATTATTTTTCCCCTTTTTCGCCCTTCAAAATTCTATAGACGGAAATCAAGTCCGAATCTGGAGAATCCGTGATTCACGGTTGTGCTCCGCGAATCGAGCTCTGTCTATTGGGCATCTGTAAATTTTTTTGTCAAAATGACCAAAATGCCCTTGCATATCTTCATAATGATGAAAATGCCCTTGTTTGGTGTTCATTGCGTCACATGCTTCGCCAACAAGCATCTTGGCTGAAGCCAGTGAAGGCTTGACACTCTCTGTGTCATATGCTTTAGCCAACAAAATTTTTGGCTGAAACCAACGAAGTCTAGATGCTTTCCGTACCACATGCTTCAGCCAACAAAAATTTTAGCTGAAGCCAACGATGTTTAATATCCTCTTACTTTCTCATTTTTCATACTTTTATTTATGGGCCTTAAATCATCTCATAATTACTGATTAGCCTTCATTTCAATCTCAGAAAAACACGGATATTACACTTCAAGTGTTCATCACAAGTAAGTTTGGAGCATAGCAGGTATAGACAGGTGAAGGTAATGGCTAATTTCGCCCCAAGTTTGGAGCTCAAGTCTGCCGCTATAATGGAGCAGATGAAGCAACATCTCTCCACGGATGCCAGCAAATAGCTTACCAGCAAGATTGGCCTCGTCTATCAAATTCAGATCGCCCCAAAGATCCTTCTCTAGTTATTTTTCTTTTTTCTTTGTTTTCCCCTGCCATCTCCATCTGCGACCTTCATGCACGAAGATTCCCCGCATTCTTGAGAAGTCCAGAATAGGGCAGTGCGGGTAAGAAATTAATGCCTCAATGCCAATAGCTAAGTAGTAAGAATGAAACTGAAGAAAAAGATTAATTAAAGTTGAAATGGATGATGAAAAAGAATAACAAATGTCTTCGGATGGGAACCCTTTCAAATCTGTGACAGAGACGGCAGTTTTTTTTCAGTTCGTCTTGAATCTTGTATTGTACCTTTGCTTATTTAAATTCCGTTTTCTCCCTCCCTCCCAAGTAGTTTCTCTTTCCCTTTATTTTCTCATTTTCCCTCCTAGTTCCTACTCCTCTGTTTCTGATTTGTGTATCCATATTATAAAATATAAGATTATGTAATCATGTTGAGGAAACTAGGAATTTAATATGATTAAAGTTGCAAGCTTCGTCCTCTTGCGGTATGAGTGATTTCTCAGAGCGAAGCAAAGTCTTCTCTTTCAAATGTATTTCCAAGCCAGAATATATAATAACGTCTGCCTAGGTATATATAATAATGTTTAGATCAGAAACCCCTCGACCCTCGTCTATCAGATTCACATATTACGTGATCGTCTCCCCTAAAAATCGACAAAGACAAATTGGAAATATGAAATTATAGAGTTATAATTTGCAAGAATTTTTCTTCAGGGAGACTACTGGTTCATCATATTTTATCCTTAGAGCTTGTTTGATTTTTCTTCCTAAAATCTAAGTTTGATTTCAAAACCTAGGTTTTAGGGTAAAACCTAGGATTTGTCTAAGTACTCATATTTTTCAAAAGAATAAAAAACCTCGATTTAAAATCTAAATTTTAAAAAACTATTTTCTTGTCAACTCACAAATTTTCCATTTCCTACTTTTTTTTTATTTTTTTCTCTTTCCTACATACTTTTTGCCTTAGAATCCGTAAAAACCAATAACTTTCCAAATAAAATCACCTTTAAAAACCTAAGTTTTACCTTTAAATCCGTAAAAGTTATTCTCCAAAGCCTAGATTTTACCTTGGAATCCGTAAAAGCTATTCTCAAAAGGATTTCTAAACAAACCCTTAATCTACTCTGCTCTAGCTACCTCTCATCTTTTCAAATGTGAATGATTAAAAGGTTGCTAATAGTTTGGCATTATGGGAAAATTGAAGGCATGTGCATGAAATATGGTGATTGTTTGGAGAAGCTTATTTACTTTCTAAAAGCACGTTCAACAATGTTTTCCCGTAAAACGAGATAATTTCATCCACATATTTACCTCAGTTTCCGTAAAAGTACTTCTCTACCGTGTTCCCAAACGGGCACATGATGTTGTCGCAGATATCGTCGTTTTGATTCCTTGTTTTTAGCCAATTTCATGTGCAGGAAACTACAAGTTTGAAGCCAAAGATGAATGAACAACCTTGTTCTGTTTTCCAGTAAGCCAAAGCAGGGTTCTTCTCGAAAAAGATGGTGCTCTGCCTTGAGAATCCATACTGTAACAGCTCTTCGTTCCTTCGTATCATCCCTCGAAGCTGAGAATCGAAACGAGACATCCCTTCTTGAGAAATCAGCCATGGCTTGTGGCTTCTCTTGTTTTCCTCGAAGCCCAATTAATTTAGTTTTCCCCTTTCCTTCTCTTTTGTAATCACTGATACCATATAAAGTTATCTTCAGATTTTTGAAAGTTTGTTAAATGGAAATGATTTGATATATTTCAATCAAGTATGGTCAACTTGAAGTGTTTTAATTTGCATGTGATTTATTGATTTAGTAGAGTAAGCCTTACGTGTGATGGATTATATTTCTTTATCCACTAATGTTTGTTGGAAGCAGTATGAGAGTGAGTAGGAGAGCTGGATGTGAGAGTGGTCGCTTCTCATTTCGAGATGGACGCGATAGCACAATATTTCTAACGTTTTAGCAATGACGTTACCACAAAATGGATGTTAGAAGGTCAAAATGGTGGATGTGAGAAATGCCTTATGTAGTAGTGAAAACAATATATATTATAAAAACCAACGTAACTAAATATATATATATATAGTACTATATAGAGTTGGCAAAATGAATATAGGAACAAAGAGCAGAAATTTGAAAGCCTTTTGAATAAAAAATTTTGCTGTCTAGATGACTGGTATTGGAAGTGTGAATATTTCACCAATGATGCATTGGGACTATACACTTTTTTCAATGATCCTATCGTCAAAATTGAGTATCCCATCCCTTTCAAAAAAATAAAAGTAAAAAAAGGCATTTGTATCACCTATCACACACAAATATTCAGTTGCAATTCCTTTCACCACAAACATTGAAGGAAGCGAACTATGTTAGGTGATACGAACAATATAGATGCTAGAGTCAATTGAAGAGACTCCTTTCACCACATTCAAATTTGAAGCTTTAGTTAATTGAAGAGACTCCTTTCACATGGTAACATTCAAAATTGAAGAGACTCCTTTCACCATAAGCAATAAATAAATAAATACATTCATCTTGCAAGATCAAACAACCAAACAACAAATGAATACATAAATTTAAATCTCGATCTTCAGGTGAGAGAGCAGAAAATATGTGAAACAAAGCTCAAATATAGCCACAGCACAACCACTATGATGATCCGACGGAGGTTAAACAAAGCTTTTTCCCAAAAACAAAACAACCACGGGAGCATATGATGTCAACCAAGGGGAATCCTATCATGATTTAACAACAATGCCACAACCCGGTCACTTTGAAGATTCAACACAGGAATGATATTTCTCATCAACCAAAGCCAAACAAAGCTTTTTCCCAAAAACAAAAGAGTAACAACATTTTGCAATGAATAATTGAAATCATTCCAATATGACCATCCAACAGATCAAAGAGGTGCTAAGGAAGGTTTGAAATAATGAAAAGGAAATAAAAACCTTGTCGACGAAGCAAACAGGCTAAGCGAAGGAAGGTCCGATGCCGCCACTAGTGAAGCTAAGGAAGATCCGATGCCGATGCTGGTGAAGTCACAGAGCGGAGGGTGGGTGAAGAAGTAGGAGTGTGAAATGAATGGAGCTCAGATGGGTTTCTTTTTTATTTGTACAATGAGTATTATTGGAATATCATAATCTATGAGATGGTAAAGTAATCACTAAATTTACATCCACTCCAAAAAACCCTTTAAATTGGAGGGAACCAAAGGAAAGGAAAATGGGCTAAAATTTTTGCTCGCCTTCCCTTCAAAAGTTCAAACCAAATGAGGGGAGGGGGTTTATTTTTCCTCCCCTCCATTGACTTGCCTTCAAACCAAACAAACCCTAGATGAAACCACAGCAAAGCCCCCATAGTTCATAGTTCTCTCTCTGTTTTTATATTTTTCTGACACTCAACCCCCTTTTTATAAAAATCTATGATACAAGCTCCTAGGATAACCTAGGCTTTGTTGCTTGCTAGATAGAATCGTCACTTATGCAAGCAAATTTCTGCCTAGCTATGTGATGTTACTCACGCAGATTCGTTTTTTCAACTTTGAAGCCTGAAGGCCTATAATTAATTTGAGCTATGGACATTGAAAAATAGTAAATAAAAATTCGTTAGAAAGCTTGTGTTGTTTATTTTTTAATGATAAAAGTCCCACTCCAAAATAATGTAACTTGATCCATAAGCTATGTTAAAAACTGTTATTAGCTATTAGAGATGTGGCTATGTGTTTTTGACATTTGAGAATTGTGTACATAATTAGGTAACTAATGTCAATTAATAGTATTGAATAAATACGTATGTTCCTCACCTCTTTGTATATATTGATACAAGAAATTCATATTATTTCTTCCTTATTAAGTTTTCAAGAATTGAAAATTTGAAATATATGTGTATAACAATAATGAAAATGATATCATTATTATTTTATAAAAGCTAACACTTCGATCACATTACATCCTCTTATTTTGATTAGTTCGAAGAAAGACATGTACATTAAGTACCACTCAACATTGTTTAAATTCATAAATTATGAATCTAAAATAATAATTACTTGATATATTTATTGCTGTGGCCTTGAAGGAAGCTCTCAACAATGTCCTTGCTAGGATTAAAAACCATATCTTCCCACAAATTTTTATACTCACTTCCATTCAGAACAGCCTTGAATACCTCAGTTGCGTCAAGAAGATTCAGTCCCCAAGCAAGCTCATTATTGAGGCGATGTTTCTTTGAAAATTGCCCTTGAGCCAGCGTACGAGTGTTGTCTTTCATTTTCTGAATAGCGTCTTTGAGCAACTCATGTTTGTAATTATTGTCGACATTAACATTGTTCTCAACCTTAAAATACTCATCCAACTCGGGAGCACCAATGTCTCTTCTGACTCGAACAGAATAATCAGCCCCAGGCAAGAAGAACTCTCTGGTCTCATCCACAAAGCCTGCATCCAACATTTCATCAAACCTTTTGTCCAAAGAGGGAAAGAGGAAGAGATACGTCGAGCCAGAGGAAGCGACAATCATATTTTGAAAGAAAGTCCAAGGTGGGATCTTCAACAAGGCATCCGAGGTAAGGGTTGGAGCCTCCAACAATGATGGGGAGGTGTCCTTGTTGGGTGATATGTTCAACCGCAGAGATGACATGGTCGCAGAAATGGATGCTCGTAAGGCCAAAATCGGGATCTTTGATGATCCCGAAGACGTGGTGATGGATTCCTCGTTGCTGAGATTCTGGAATCTTGTTGGTGATTATGTCCAAACCTTTGCAAACCTGGATTTTGTCTGCATTGATGATTTCACAAGGGAAATGGAAGCCAAGGTCAATTGAAAGCTTGGTTTTTCCTGTTCCTGTTGATCCCATGATGAACACAACCTTCTTCTTGTTGCAAGCAGCCATTTGATAACATTTAACCTTGAAAAACAAATTAACATGATAAAAGTTGACTTAATATAATATAAAGTGTGTACTGCAATTATTAGTTAAAACAAGATCTTGATTCCCTTGATAATTGCATAAAGTGCAAGGCTGGAAATTGCTTTGTTCAATTTTAAGCATTCCATACTACACATACAAAAGTTAGATTTCTATTTAGGTGTTTGAAGCAAACAATTGGCTAGAATCAATATGTTCATCATCAATGAAAAGCTCAAAAACGATTTTCTTGCAGATGTGAGGTGTTTGGTTCTGGGTTCATAATTGTTTTTTTAATATACAAATGTATTGGGATACTTTTCAATAAAACCCCGATTTCAACTCTCATAAGCCTTTTCGTTAAGTGATTCTTTTGGCTGGCTGCTAGAGGGTTCTGTGTGGAAATGCAAGGTAGCATTAGTTCTTATGGCGGAAGCATTCTCGTATGTTGTTTTCAATGAACTAGAAAAATGTATATATGATAATCAAGAACTTGCATTGTGTCCCACATCAATGACGTTGTTATGACTTCTTATTGGAGGTGTGATGCCTCAATTGAACATATCATCACTTTGATGAAACTTACGAGGAATCACTAAATGATTTGAATTCCCAAAGAGTTCAATTTCATTTCACCAAAACTCACGCTCACACACACACACACGGAGACTTCATATAAAAAAATCAACATAAAAGGGCAATAAGATACGAGGAACAACACTAATTACCTGGAAAACTTCAGATGAAATGCAGAATAAGGGAGAGAGATCGAAGAGCTCCTAATTGTGTGTTTAACATTTCTATTGGTCCATATTTATACTTGCACAGCCATACCTCTGCACTCATTAGTCAAGAATATGCATTGTATTTGAATTATAGTCCAATATACTTCATTAGAATTCATACAGTGCCCCTACCCCAAAACATGTACTTATTTTCCTTTTTCAAAATAAGGCTCAGATATGTATAACCCTTGTCAGAAAAACCCATTAAGATTTCTTAAAGAAAATGTGCGAGTGTTTTAAGGTTAAGATACTTTCTTTTTCTTACATTGTTAGAATAACCATTTGGTTGGATCCCCAAAGATCGAAGTATGAGAATTCAGATTTCATTCTCACATTAAAGCAAGTTTGGTTACCATTCATCAGATTACTGTATAATGGATTTTGATGCTTCCCAGTTACGATATCACTTCGTCACCATATTGTCCAGCGGTCGCATTCTTACTATCATCCACAGGATCTATTTAATACACAAAAAGAAAGTTTAGAAAAAAATCAATGTATATAAAATTAATCATGTACGTCGTTTCTGTATTGTACAATGTGCATGCGGGAGAAGTTAAATCCATATAAATACTCAGAATCTTCCATAATTTTATGCATTGATTCTTTAATAATTGATTATTAATGCATGTAACATGTAAAAGATAGAAATGTAACCAGTGATGTATCAGAGGTAACAGGTTATCGAAATTAATTACATATCGACAGAATCAGTAATATAGTTCTTGCCCTAGATCATTGACGGAATTTGATAAGGAAATCTCTATTACTAAATCTGTTGCTATCATTCTGGAGGATTTTTTCATAGAAAGATTATTTCTTTTCATTGAATATCAATATTTTGAACAAAATATACCAATACGAATATTGTGTTATAAAATATTATATATTATGATGTACATAAACCCTCACCTCTTAGCCTTTCATTTCATCATCCATAACCTCTACAATGAATAGTGTTTAGGGGTCTTCATGTCAATAACTCAAGGGTTACAATTTGTACGCTAATGGGAATTAAATTTGTCATTGATTCTATGTAATTCTTGCTTGGAGTTGAAAGCCTATAAATAGAACAATTTGTACCACACCTTTTGCACATCTAAGTGAAGAAAGCATTGCTTCATCTTTCTCTCTAATTCTCTCTTCATCTCTCCATCTTTTATATTTCCTTTAGTTTATAACACATTATCAGTACGAATTAACGAAGGTATATTTTTCTTATCGTTATTTTAGCAATTTCTTGTTCTTGTTCTTCTTCTTTTATATTTTATTTGATCTACATATCTATGATAATCTAAACCATTATATGGAATTAAAGATATTCTTTACCGATTGTTTCATACATCGGGTTCCAAGGTTAAGATTGTGGATTATTGTTACTTCATTTTAATATCCTTCACAATTCTTTATTTACATTTTTTTAGAGTATCTTATTCACAACATTTATATTCTATTATGTTGTTATTTATATTTTATGTATTTATATTATATTTATATTTCATGTTATTTATATTGTGCTATTTATTTATATTATTACACTATACATTTTATTTATTTATTGCTCATGCGCGCGGCCTGTACACACATATATATATGCCATATTTATTTATATACACATATATACATATATATATAATATAAAATATATTATATTTATATTTTATTTGTCTATTTAATTATTTCGCATTTGTATTTAGTCATTTTATTTCTTACAATATTATGTTATTTTTATTCATTTACTTTATGTTATGTTCCTTTATTTTATGTTATTTTATTTCATCTTTGTTATTTACATTTCATTTATTTATGTTATGTTTTGCTATTTTATTTAGCACTTTAATATAGTATTTTATTGTATTGTGCTTTAAATTACTAATCTTGTATTTGTTATTTTATTTTCATGTTTTATAGTATTTATTACGTTACTCTTTCATTTAGTATTTTATGATACTCTTTGTATTGTGTTCTATGTTATTTTTACATTTTATTGTGTTATTTTCATTTGTGTGTATATTTTTATACATATATGGTTATAATATATGCACACTCACATTTACTCACATATACATATATGGTTATAATGTATTTTCATTTTTTTACTTTGTTATTATTGCTACAATTTTTTCCCTCTCCCTACTTTTTCTTTATATACATTTCTATATTATGATTTTGATGGTACAATGTTTATTTATGAATATATAA
>JANTPZ010152578.1:0-12081 GCA_025593235.1 Vachellia pachyceras | reverse complement strand
TTTCCTTCAACCATCTTATGAATGTCTTATTTTGTTCATTCGCTATCTGCATGTCATTCTTTTTAGGATGCATCTTCTTTAACACCTGTTTATGTTCATGGAAATAAGGTTGAATTTCTTCCATATTATTCAAGATATATAGGTGTGCTTGTAACACTTCTTCACGAGGCATACTCATCACTTTTAAACCTCGTGTTCCCTTGCCTGCGCCTTCTTCATGACGTGATTGTACATTCACCCCAGATAGATAATCATTGCAAAAGTCCATAGCATCTCTAGTTGGGAGAGAATAATGTAACCTTCATTTTCTAATTTGTCCAACTTTTCAACTTCTATCTCTTTGCTACATATAGCATTAAAAAAACACAAAGCCTAGTTATGGTAGCTCGAATGTCATCTTTCATAATGCCTCTAATAGCCACTGGTAATAACTGCTGCATCAATACATGAGAATCGTGAGACTTCAATCCCACGAGCTTCAAATCATCTAATGAAACAAGCCTTTTCACATTCGAAGAATACCCTTGTGGCACTTTGATGGTATGTAAACACTCACAAAAACTTTTTTTCTCGGCTTTTGACAGTGTATGTGATGCTGGCTCCATGTACGCCTTTTTACCATTATCTTTTAGCTTTGGATGTAACCGTTCTCTTATTCTCATTTCAACCAAGTCTAGTCTCACACTGATTCCATCCTTAGTCTTTCTCGGTATGTGCAACAGCGTCCCGACAAGGCTATTGCAAATGTTCTTCTCCACATGCATTACATCAATACTGTGCCACACATCAAGAGTACGCCAATATGCAAGATCAAAAAAAATTAACCGCTTCTTCCATACGCTCTTCTCACCGGCACTTCTCTGATTCTTACCGAAGATGACGTTGACATTCTCTATCCGGCGATACACTTCCTCTCCGGTTAATGCTTTTGGAGCCATTCCATTCTCCAGAAAGCCGTCAAAACTCTTTCTTAACCTATGATATGGGTGAAACCGAGGAAGAAACCTCCTATGACCAAGATAGACAGTTTTTCTCCCATGTTTAAGTTGATGGAAGTGTGTGTCTGCTTCACATATCGGACAAGCTTTATCCCCTTGACACTATATCCTGACAAGTTACCGTACGCAGGAAAGTCATTTATCATTGTGAAGATCATCGCATGTAACTTAAATGACTCCTGCCTGTATGCATCAAACATATCAACACCTTCCTCCCATAGCTTCTTCAAGTCTTCAATCAAAGGTGCCAAGTAAACATCGATATCATTCCCCGGCTGTTTTGGTCCAGAAATCATCATAGTAAGCATCATATAATTACGTTTCATGCACAACCAGGGAGGCAGGTTGTATATCACCATGAGTACCAGCCACGCACTATGTGTACTACTGAGTGTCCCAAAAGGATTGATCCCATCTGTACAAAGCCTGAGCCGAAAGTTTCTTGGCTCACTACCGAATTGCGGAAACATTTCGTCAATTTTCTTCCACTGTGGAGAGTCAGCCGGGTGTCGCAGATACCTTCCATCAGATATTCTCTTATCACAATGCCATCTCAACTTCTGTGCTTTTGTTGCAATGGCAAACAAATGCTTTAACCGTGGTACTATTGGAAGATATCACAGTACCTTCAAAGGTTGCCTTTTAACTAGTTTATTACCACAATCACCACCTTTCCTCACCTTCTATCGTGTAGTTTTACATTTCGGACACTCACTTAGATCTTCATACCCATTTCTGTATAGTATACAGTCATTAGGACACGCATGTAACTTCTTGTACTCCATCCCCATCGTAGATAAGATTTTTTTGGCTTCATACATACGATTTGGAAGTACATTATTCTCTGGAAGCATATCACCCAACAGCTGCAGCAACAATGTGAAACTACTGTCGGTCCACCCACAAGATGCCTTCAAGTTCATCAAATGCAATGTACCCGTCAAGCGTGTATGCTTACTCCCAGGGTACAACGGTGTCTCTGCATCGCTCCGATGCTTTCATATACAGGAACTTGGGCAAAAGATTCTACCTCCACATCGTGAATCATTCTTTCCATTCTATCTTCATCTACAGAATCTCTTTCGTGGGCTGTATATGCATTTAGTTTTTCACCATGCCATATCCACTTTGAGTATTGGAGACTTATTCCCTCACAAATTAGGTGATCTCTGATGCCATCAATATTTTGCCTAATCCCATTCATACACTTGACACAGGGGCAAAAATACATCCCATTTTTGCTAGTCGCATTCTTTTAGCAAATTCAATAAACTCTTCCACACCATTCTCATATTCATCACTTGTTCGTAACGCATTCATCCAACTACGAACCATTTATTAAACCCTAAGACATTTTATACATTCAAATTTAAAAAGACAAATCATAAAGTTATGAGGAGTTTCATATGAAATACGAAAACACGGTGGATGGATATGAAACGTAAAAGGATAAAATTTAAAAAGATAAACTTTGGAAAAGTGATTTTTTTGACAAATTACGTAAATGGATATGAATTTTATTAAATAACACATACTTATATATAATTTATTTTAGCTACTTGTGATAATTTTGAGGATAAAAACATTGATAAAAGTATTAGCTAATTTTAACAAATGTGATTTCATCTCCTTAAAAATATTATATCATAAAATTAGATTATAATTTAGTTAATAGATTCAATAAATTAATTTAGGAAAATGATAAATCTGAGAACTAAAATGAAAAAATTGAATGAAATAAAAGAAATTGCAATTCTATTAAATAAATGGTCTTTTTAATCGCAATTATTCACATAATATGCAATAAATAATATTTCAAATAATAACTAAAATTTTTCTTTTTTAATTATTCTAATAAATTAATTTTCTTTCATTTCAAAATAATATCTTCAATAAAATCATCTTCAATACGATGATAATTTATTTTGTATAACTATAAATCTTATCAAGGAACTCATTCATCAATTAAAGTGTTAATTACCATGAGAAAAAACACTTAGCTTGCATTCCTTGAATAATACTTATCAAAATAACATACTTTCATATCTCACTTTTGTATTATAAAGTCACCTTGATGTGAATTACTGGCGGTATACTTCCAAATTTAGAAGTGAATTGAAACTTCATCTAACTCACACGTATATCACATGTATGTATAATATGTCTTCCTTGCTTTTCACATACATAATTCAATCTAAGTACATAATTAAACTTAAAAAATATAGCATTTATTAAATCTTCAAATAGAAAAGTTTAACTTTACTAATTAAAGGCTACAAAATATGAAAAGTTGAAACTTTTTTGTGTATATATATCCCTATATATATATATGCTCGTGTGTGTGTATGCTCATCATGTGTGTATATGTATACTTATCTATTCTGTTTTATAATTTCCTCCATGCAGCACAGTATTGAACATAAAACTATTGTGCGACGAGTGATATGCGACACAGTGTATATATATAAGCTCATCATACATAATTTCTTCCATGTAACAAAGTATGTGAACAGAAAAAATTGAAAAGAAAAGGAAGAAAGTTACCACAATGTGCGACGGGCGAAGGGTGCGACGAGCGATGGCGACGGTTTGGGGGAAGGGAGCGGCGAGAGGGAGCAAAGGAGAGAGTAGGTGACGGTTTGGGGGAAGGGAAGGGCGAGAGGGAGAGGGAGAGAGGGAGAGAGTGGGTGACGGGCGAGGCGGAGTGGGCGACTGGCGGTTTGGGGGAAGGGGGCGGCTTGCGGCGATGGCGAAGGGGGCGACGAGCGGTTTTTTCGGTGACAATGATGGGTCTGGGAGCTTTGCGCGGCGAGAGGGAGGGAGTAAGGGGTTTGGGGGACCACAGAATAAGGGAATGGGGAGGGGGGGCTTTGGGAAAAATGGAGGGAGGGAGTGTTTTTAGGGATTTAAAGGGCGCCCCTACGGTGCCCTTTTATTAGTAAAGGGCATCGTAGGTGAGCCCTACGACGCCCTTTCACAATAAAAGGGCGATGTAGGGCGCACCTACGGCGCCCTTTCTCCATAAAAGGGCGACGTAGGGCGCACCTACGGCGCCCTTTAGCAATGAAAGGGCGTCATAGGGCGCCCTATATAATTTTGGCACCTTTCGACGCCCCTATGGCGCCCTTTTTAGTATAAAGGGCGCCTCTCACCTACGGCGTCCTTTACTAATAAAAGGGCGTCGTAGGGCGCCCTATATAATTTTGGCACCTTTCGGTGCCCCTATGGAGGCCTTTTAAGTATAAAGGGCACCTAAAGGTTTCCGCCTATTTTCAAAATTGCCACCGCCTTCTCTTTTTACTCCCTTTTTTAGAAAAAGGACGCTAATTTCAGTAGTAAAATGCCTTCTCTGTAGTAGTGATTTATCAAATCCACCTATCCTAACCCAGTTTCCTCTCCCATCTTGGCCACTGGAATTTTTTTCTTGAAAAACTTCTAGCTATTTCAATGGCGTAAAAATGGCAATTCCCAAACAGAAAACTTGCAGAAAATCCATTTTTTCACCCTCAACCACATGAATCCAAGTATATAGAATACGTACAACCGTAATAATCACAAAATTATTCATATATACGCACAAAAAGTCGAAAAAAGTGAGCTTTCCAAAAATTTTGAACATGCTTGCTTTTTCCGGTCATATTTATTTCAAGATAAGCACATATACAAACTTAAGCTCACAACTAGATCCATAGCTATCTACAAGCACGGAAACACAACAAAACCCACGAAAACATTCACATTCATACTTAAAAGTAGACATATATGCATGTATAATGAAATGGTAAAATGGGGAAGAATGGAAACCGTAAGGAAACTAGAAGGCAAATAAGAAGAAAAGAGAGGCGACGGAGCGGCACTTCACAACGGACAGGGAGAGGGCGAGCGTCGTCGGTGGTGGAAGGGGGAGAGCGACATCGTGCGTGCGGCGGACTGGGAGAGACCGGACTTACGGCGTCGATCGGAGTTGCGCACGAAGGGGGAGAGCGGCCGACCGGAGTTGCTAGAGCTAGCGAAGGACAGAAGCTGGGGGTGGGGGTGGTGGTGAGGCTGCTATTTAGAAAGGAGGGAGGAGGTATCGTGCGCGCGGCTAACTATATGCATGGGTCCCTAAAATTAAAAAAGGCGCCACCTACGGCACCCTTTATTTTGAAAAGGGCGCTATAGGTTCCCCTACGGCGCCCTTTCACAAATAAAGGGCACCGTAGACTGCACTATAGCGCCCTTTCTTAGGAAAGGCACCGTAGGGTGACATAGATATGGCGCCCTTTTCAGAATAAAGGGCGCCATAGGGTTACCTAAGGCGCCCTATTTTTTTAATAGGGCGCTTAAAGGTCCTGCACTTACCTTTTTACTCTCTTTTTTAGAAAAAGGACCCAAATTTCAGTAGTAAAAAGTATACTCTGTAGTAGTGTGAAAGGTTTAGGTTGTGTACTGATGCAAGATGGAAGAGTGGTGGCTTATGCATCACGTCAACTGAGACCTCATGAAGAGAATTATCCGACTCATGATCTAGAGCTTGCAGCTATGGTTTTTGCCTTAAAAATTTGCATGCACTATTTATATGGATCCCAATTTGAGGTCTTTAATGACCATCAGAGTTTGAAGTATCTTATGGATCAGAAGGAGTTGAATAACCGGCAAGTTCAATTAGTAGTGGTTTTGCTAAAACCCTACTAATTAGTAGCAGTTTCGATAAAATTGGTATGCCAAAACGCTGCAAAATCCTACCACTATCTTAGAAAATGAAAATTTTAGTAGTGGTTTGTCTGAACCGCTACAAAATGCGAAGCAGAAAGCGACATTTTGAATTTGCAGCGGTTTGAAAGTAAAAAAAAACCGCTGCAAATGACAGCAACAAAATTAAAAATATATGTGAGTTTGTAGCGTTATGGGACCACTACAAAATGAAAGACTCTTCGTATTTTGCAGCGCTTTTTATTGTATAACTGTTGCAAAAATACGCTACTATTTTGGAGCCTTCTTCCCCACCGTTTATGCCCAATTGACACCCCATTTGTAGTGGTTTGTAACTGCTACTAATATGTTTTCCGCGTTAACCTCTCCTGGATATTGCACTTCTATAGTTGTTTGATTAATAGCCACTATAAATTATTAATTTAGTAGTGTTTTAGAAAACCACTTCTAATTTGCCGTTACAAATGCCGTCTTTTTTTGTGGTGAATATATATTGTTTATATTTTCCCATACAATTTATCAGAATATTGAATAAAGTAACGCATTGTACAAGGAATTCCCAAAAATATAGTCATAATGCTGTGCATATAATAAATATTGTATATTGTACTAGAATATTACACGTTACCAACATTTATGGTGGTGAAGATGGTAAGCAATCTCACTATTGTAAAAAGGATAATACTAATTTAAATCCTGATAAACATGTTGGAAAATGCGAAAACTATTTATGTTGTAAGCTTCGGATTAATTTAATCCTAAAATGTTTTGGAGACATCATCAGTCAAAACAAAAGTATATTACTTCACTTATGTACCGCCCACGAAACTCACCAAACTCGAACGTATCATCATCCCTGACCCTGAAATCCGGCTTTGTGTATATGTACCACGCACGAAACTCACCAAACTCGAATGATACCATTCCCAAGAGTTTTTGATATTGATCTTCGAAACCCTCCACATGGGGCCAACATGCCAGCTAAGCCCTAGCAAAGGACACTGAAACTACAGCACCATTTGGGAAGACCCCACAAAGCACTTTGTACGTTAGTGGACGAAGAAATTCTACAGTATGTGTGTCTGTGTGCGCGCATGTATGTATATTTGGGAGCGACGAAGCATTTAAGCCCAAACTGACAAGTGGCAATGTGGCATGGATGATGAACACAGCGAAAGCTTTATGATAACCTTTAAGCAAGGGGAGTAGAGATACGACAGCCATCTTTTTCAGCAAAGTTTGGGTTACTTTGGAAAATACCAGTATGAGAGAGAGAGAGAGAGAGCAGTAAACCCTATGTACAAACTTCAGCAGCGGACCTAACTGTAAGGAGAAAAACATTAACCCCAAAAGACACATGTATTTTTTTTTTTCTAACGATAAAGGAAAGCGAACGAGATTAAAAAATCGCTTCCTTTCTCTGTAATGCTCTTGTATTTACTTGATCATCAATAAAGCACTTTTTCACTCAAAAAATATCACTTCCTTCTGTTAACACTAACACGTACGTACGTGTGTGTGTAAATATGTGTGTGTGAGAGTGAGAGAGATGCCTGATCAGTCAAATCAGCTAGACGTTCTTCAGATTTCTGCGGGTGAAATCTGAATTCTCTAGATACTACAGTGAAGAGAAATTAAGAACACCAAGGTAGCTAAATATTAAATTCACGTAGAATATTCAGGGTAAAATAAAAAATCTATAAAATTGTAAAAAAAATAAATTAGATTTTTAAGTTTTCATAATCTCAAATTATGACGTTAAATAAAAAAAGAATTTTAAAATATTAGTGAAAAGATAACATTGCACATAAAGTATTTTTTTCATAAGAAAGACGCGAGCACTATTAATGGCAAATTTTCTTATGAATAGTATCTTCGTTCAAATTAGTAGTCTCATCTTTAACACTCATCACGACATTATTCATCAGAAAAAATTTCATTTGGATGAATAGTCTCATCTTCAACTCATCGTGAGTGTTAAAGATGAATACTATTTATCCGAATTAAATTTTTTCATTCAAATGAATATTGTTTTCATGTTGAAATGAAACATTATTCATTCAAATGAAAAAAAATTTCATTCAGATGAATAGTGATGACCGCTTCTTTCTTCCTTAATATTTATGGGCAATATCATCTTTTCACTAACATTTTGAAATCTCTATTTAGTCAAATGCTCTGATTTAGGATTATAGAAATTCAAAACCAAGATTTATCCTTTTACAATTTTAAAGTTCTTTTTCTAGAATTCTCCCAATTATTTAGTCTCTGGTTGTGGTGGGGAGTGGGACTTTTGTTTAATACTCCTAGTCATGAATATATTAAATAGTGGTTGGATGATTGATTATAATAACGTATGATATATTTTTCTTAAAATAACCTTAATTAGTACGATCTTTAATCATTAGCCTTCAACTATTAATTCAAAAGAAAAACAACAATTGAAGGAGCTCTAATTGGTGTAATTTAGGGGAAATAATATATATATATATATGATATATAGATCATACATTTAGGATTAAAATTAATTCTTCACTTCATACATTAAAAACTAAAGGGGTATGTAACTAATTTATAGATATTAAAAAATTAGTGAAGTTAATTATTTATAAATAATGTGTGTTGATCTTTTCAAACTATCCCTTTTAATTATTTGCATTAGAATTACTCCATTAATTAAAAATTCTCTTAACATGTGCAATCAATAAAAAAATTTGTAATCAATAAAAAAGAAAGAGTTAAAAAAAGTTATAAATTTGAGGGGGGAAAAATTGGATGAATATTAACTCGTATCTTTAGAATCAAACATAGTGTTAGGAGAAAATTAGAACTGAGCTTTTCTTTTGTAAACGTAAATACTGATTTTTAAATGTAGAGAAATTTAAAATATGTGATTTTTTTCTTTTGGAAAAATCTATACTAACTTTTTAAAATTTAAAGATGCATTATCCTAATTATTGTTAGATATAGGCCTAGGCTGCACATGTAACTATTGAAAATGTGTGGCCTTTAATTAATCTTAACTAAATTATTTTTTTTCGAATTCAAATTTTAAGACGTAGGAATATAAATGTCATCAATTAATGTATGGAAATCATATGATATTTATAACTTGTTGAGGGGCCAAATTGCTAATATCACAATTTAAGTCTAATGAGAGTTGTGGTTTTCAACTTGATAATATGTTGAAAATATTATCTACCCCACTAATTAGAGAAATTTAGTAACTGTTGACGGTTACAATCTAGTAAAGAATACATTTCATGATTCCATAAATAATTCAAAATAAAGCATTTTGGATTGGGAAAGTAGTTTATGATGGAGTAACATGTATTCTATCCAAAATTGGTCATTTGACAATGCATTTGGGCAAAATGCAACCGGCCCAAGAAGTAGCTTAAAGCCAAAAGGAGATTTTTATGTCAAAAATACATTTCACCAAAAAGGACATTTTTATGTTAAAGAACATATTTAATTTTTTAAATTTATATCGACTTTCAGTTTGCTCATCAAGTTGAAAATGTACATTTTTAGTTCTTTTATCTTAACAATTAGTTTCGTTTAATGGAAAATGGTGACTTATAAAATTTAAACGTGATTTTGTAGTTAAATGATCATAAAATATGGTTAAATTTTAAAATGTAAAAATACTTATATTGAATACTTAAAATTTAAACATGTTTTATCGGCAATTGAATGTAAAATCACTATTTACATTTGATGAGCCATCATTTTTTGTTAAATTAAACTAACGGTGTTAAGATAAAATGACTAAAAGTTTTCTTTCTAAATTTAAACGATTAAACTAAAATTTGATATAAACTTAAAGGACCAAATATATACTTTAGCCTATTTTTTATCATTTTATTTTTCACTAAAATTATCACAATATATAATAATATAATAGATATACATGATTATGTATTATTTAATGTGATTCATATTATTTTAAGTCATTTTCACCAAAACTTATTTCTCAAACATTTATTCAAACAATGTTTCCTTTTCACATAAAGTCATTTATATCATCGCTTATCCAAAAAAAATCACGTCACATCTTTTAATTTCTACTCAAAATTCCTTTTCTAAAAGTCATTTCACTTAAAAATTATTTTTATCACCGCTTATCTAAACGAGCCCTCTATAGGCCAACAATGTTCATTCAGTTTCAATAATCAAGGGATGTTTTAATGAGTGATAGAGGCTTGTCATTTAAGTAAGTAGTTGAAGGTTTGAGTCAGAACCCTTATGAATCCTAAGTTAGTTAGGATAAGGTAACCCTTTGTTCTTAGCACCTTGACGAGGATGATCTTTATTCGTGCTCTTCCCTTGTGATTGTGATCGTGCAGAATAGGCCACTTCCCTTAGTTGTTCTTAGCACCTTAACAAAGGATGATCTTTATCCTAAGTTGTTAGGATAAGTTAACCCTTAGTTGGTGGCCACTTCCCTTCATTGTGCAGAATAGGCCAAAAAAAGTTTTAACGTATAAAATTTTGAACACATGCTTTGTTAATCCAGAGAACTTTTGTGTACGCAATTATATGTTGGAGATATTAATGAAAACTGGCTGTTCTCTAGACTGAGATTTATTTAGTTAAAGTGAATGTCTTTAGTATATTTAGTTAAAGTGGTCCATCACTTGCTGCGATCATGGTTAAAAACTGGCTGTTCTCTAGACTGAGATTGCAATTATTACTAGGTCTATAAAAATACACATATTTATAACGTTTTACAGGGGAAAAATTGAATACATACAATGAAAAATTATTGCATCGTGAGTTTTGAAAAATCATCAAAACCCGATTTTGAATTGATGATGATAATAATACAATGTGCATGTTTGGCAAGCATTAATGTGCATGTTTGGCAACGTTTATGAACTCTCCAAAAGTACGTTAAATAGTATTTTTTTCGTAAATTGAGATAATCTCCTTTATATATTTACCCCGGCTAGCATGAAAACATTTCTCCACTACTTTCCCAAACGGACCCAATTACATCTAATCTTTAATATAAGACGCAGTTGACTAATTTAAATAAAGTGAAGAAGTTAAATGAATTAATTTATAGTAATTGTATTTATTATTTTTCTTCAAATTATTTTTTGATTTATAGATTTATTTATGATCTAACTATACATATAAGTATTCAAAAGATATTGTATAAAATTTGTTATACTTAATTCATTTATTTAACTGAATTAATCTTATTAAATATAATTATTTTAATTGAATCTTATAAGTATTAGTATTGTATTTAAGTCGATAAATTTTAAGTTTGTATTTAAAGTTAGGAAAATAGAAAAGGTAAATTAAGTTTAGATCATACCAAACATGACACTACAATCCAGTCTCGTACCAGAGATCCCAGTTGGAGATGGCAAATGGAGACGATGAAATTTACTTAAAAATACAATACAGCTCACAATGCCCCAAGTCTAGTCATTTAGAGTCTAAAACAAACGCTTACTAGAGAGGTTGCCTAGTCATTTAGGGTCTAAAACCAACTCTTACTAGCATATATAAATAGGATAGTCCCCTTATTACAGACTATTCATATCATATTAAATTCAATCCATAGCAGCACATTCTTTTTGTACTAATATAACTTTTTTTAATTATATAAATACTATCATTAATTAATCTAATAATTCAAAAAGCTAATCTAATCCATAAATGAAAATATTATCTTTTTATAGAAAATTAATATAAACAATTTTTCTAACAGTTTTTTGACTAAAATCAAGCTTTGATCCAATCACAGTAGTTATGACTAGTTTAATATTTTTCTTCTACATTTAAGATAAAGATTGGTCCAGTTAAAAATGAGTTGATTTATAATCCACAAAATCATAAGCTTAAATTCAGCTCTTAAGGGAAAAACATTATTGATGGATAATTTATAAATACATATATAATTGCCTTTTATGTTTGAAGGCATACCCTAATTTTACTAAACTACCGAACATAATGAAAAATACTATTATATGAATATGAAAGCTTTTCAAAATTGAATCAAAAGTTGATTGGTAAGTTCCCCTATCCATCCAACGGCCATTTCAATTCTAAGAGCCTTGATGCAACCTTAAAATCCGAATTTTTTTTCATTTTAAATAATTACTTCAATCATATTTTCTTATAATGTCAGCAATTGGAGTGGTATTAAGACAGCCTTTTCCAGAAATGGATGTGCGTGCAACTGTGTATGTATGTGATAGTGTGTGTGTGTGTGTGTGATGTGGAAGGGCGAGAGGAAAGTGTCACGGGCTTAGAGTTTACTTGATGAAAGCTCCGTGCGGCCTAGCAAAGATTGCTTAAACACTTGCTCAGAACTTTGCTAGTAAGCCTACAAGTCTAAGACTTAGCTCGTAAGAACTAAGGAAAGACT